>JABUIW010000020.1:19660991-19697070 GCA_013363375.1 Menidia beryllina
GTGAGTGGGCGGTGCTGTGCAGCTCAGAGCAAACCCCGGACATGACAACGACCTGCACAGAGAATTTTTGTCATGTCCCCTCACACAAAACTCTGAAACGGCGCCCCAGGAGTTGCAGTGGGAACTGATCTTCAATTCGAAACCATCTTAAAGAATATCTTAGAACTTTCTTAAATTGGATAATTTTTATTCAACTTTAAGCATAGCCGAATTTCAAAACATCGAGAAGATGGTGTACAGATAGCTGTGTGACAAACTTTTAGCGTGAACACGGACAAAGTACCTCAGAGATCCCATCTTAGTGATGAACACCTCAAATATGGTCTAAGAATTGCCACAACCAAACAAGCACCAGGCTTCGATACACTTGTAATAAAGGGTGATCAACCACCCACTAGAAATTAAGGTAAACATTACCAGTAAAAATACATTTGTATGTATATGTTTGATATGTATGCATCTGGTACTGGCACGGCTCTCCTGTCAAAGTTTAGACATCAATGTGCCCCTAAACCAAAACGTTTGCCCATCCCTGGTTTAGTGGGTCAGTTCTCTACAGTGACAGTTGCACGTTGTGCCTTTTTTAACAGACTCCCAAAATCTGTTACTGTAAAAAGTTTATTTTTTCTTTCTTTCTTTTTTTTTGTTTTTGTTTTTTTGTTTGTTTTTGTTATAGTCACCTTCAGCACCCTTAGGACAAGTATTTTGATTAAATCTTTCTAGCAATAATTAAATACTACCTGACTTAAACTGGACTCTGACAATAACTTGAACACTTCAACTTCCTGAATCAGTTTCCTTTTACAAACATAATTTCAATCACAGCAGAAAAAGTTCTGAAAAAAGCAGGTGTAAAATTCAAACCACAACAGAAATTCAGGCTTCGTGTCTGGTGTCAGTTCAGCTCACTTGGTCTGTTTACAAATAAGATGCCACAGCATTTTAGTTTCTGCAATCATTCAGTGGTGAGCAGGAAAGTTTGAGGTGTTCAAATGACTTCAGCATTATCATTGTACCTCTGTTTAGAGCATGGCAATGGAATCTTTTAATCATCAATTGCTGTTTCTGCTGAAAATTTTCAAGGAAGAGACACTGTCACATATACACACTCAGACAAGCACACTCACTGACACTTTTCAACTCTTTCAAAATAAAGAAAAAGAAACATTTATGCAGTTACTGAGCAACTTTAAATTAGACCATCTCACAACATTTCCAAATGAGAAGATATGGCTTTATCAGGAGGTATAACCTTTGAAAAGTTGATAGCACCTCATTTTAACTGTTTATGGCCAGGGGTTTTGCCCACTGCTCAACACAAATCACAGGTGGGTTTCCTCATTAGGCAGTATTGACAGGCCACATAAAACAGAATCTATCACTTCTCAAAAGCCCACACTCCACCCCCACACTTCTCCAGTTCATGCTCTCATCTCTCCTCATTCACTGGTATGCATATTTCAGATCAGGGATGGATGTCGAGCAGTGCGTAGGAATTATTAATCTTAGGTTCTGTACTTGTGGTGGGCTTTTTAAGTATTCATAACAAAGGGCAGCAAAGTCATGCAACACAGCTGACAAGGCCCGTCTTTCTCCTTACCTATCTACTTTCTGTCCTAACGTCTGGAAGAACCACACACAAATGTACAATTTTGTCTTTTACACCCTAAATTCTCTTCTGTCTCTTTTTCAGCCTGACCTTTGGAACCACTTAAGTTCACGAAACACTTCCAAACAGTTTGTCTCTAATGGCCTACTCCTCAAACAATTGGTAAAATGACATGAGGAAAATGATTGATCTCTGACAAGCAGCTCAATGGATTCCTGTGAGTCATTACATCAACCTAGAAGAAGAGAGATAGAGAGATATAGAAAGAGAGGGAGACCTATTGGAGAATTGCTTCAGCTCTGTGTACAACTGGAACAGGCATTTACCTAATGTCAAGACTTGCAGACAACCTTTAGCCTGAGTTTGATGTTGGAGGAGCTTTGGAATGACAACAGCATACACATTCCCGCTAACAGACTCAGGCCCATGAGACGCATACACCCACATCTAGCTGAATAAAGGCACTCACACATGTTTAAATAGAAATTAATCTACAGGAAAAGTCATACATGGTCATAAATACATTACTAGATGCAGCAAGCATTAAAACAATTCCATTTGTGCAACTAAGCACTGTGAAAAACTGAGGTATCTTTTAATCATGCTTTCAGTTTTCTTCGGATCAGACAACAATAATCCACAAGAAATGTTTACCTTGTTGACATGTTTCGGCTGCACCTGTGTTGTACTGGAGATGTGTACCTATAGCAGCTTAAAAAACAAATTTACAGGAGGCACTGGTGCGTTGCTCTGACTTATCAGAGAAGGGGACAATAGGAAAAAGAGCTTAATAGAAAATACGAAAATTAAATTAAGCCACACATAACTTAATGCTTTTTAAGAACCTCAGCATGAGCAAAAACTTGTTGGTAAAGTTTCTGTTGACTCAAAGGCCGAAAATGTTGAACATCAAATAACAATAACCAATGACAACCATGTTAGAGCTTTATCAGCCAATCAAATAAGGATATACAGGGATTGGACAATGAAACTGAAACAGTTTCATTGTTTCAGTTTCGACCACAGTAATTTATTAGTATGGTGTAGGGCCTCCTTTTGCGGCCAATACAGCATCAATTCGTCTTGGGAATGACATATACAAGTCCTGCAAAGTGGTCAGAGGGATTTTAAGCCATTCTTCTTGCAGGATAGTGGCCAGGTCACGACGTGATGCTGGTGGAGGAAAATGTTTCCTGACTCGCTCCTCCAAAACACCCCAAAGTGGCTCAATAATATTTCGATCTGGTGACTGTGCAGGCCATGGGAGATGTTCCACTTCACTTTCATGTTCATCAAACCAATCTTTCACCAGTCTTGCTATGTGCATTGGTGCATTGTCATCCTGATACATGGCACCTCCTTCAGGATACAATGTTTGAACCATTGGATGCACATGGTCCTCCAGAGTGGTTCGGTAGTCGTTGGCAGTGACGTGCCCATCTAGCACAAGTATGGGGCCAAGGGAATGCCATGATACGGCAGCCCAAACCATGAGTGGTCCACCCCCATGCTTCACTCTGGGCATGCAACAGTCTGGGTGGTATGCTTCTTTGGGGCTTCTCCACACCTTAACTCTCCCGGATGTGGGGAAAACAGTAAAGGCAGACTCATCAGAGAACAATACATGTTTCACATTGTCCACATCCCAAGATTTGTGCTCCTCGCACCATTGAAACCGACGTTTGGCATTGGCACGAGTGACCAAAGGTTTGGCTATAGCAGCCCGGCCGTGTATATTGACCCTGTGTAGCTCCCGACAGACAGTTTTGGTGTAAACAGGAGAGTTGAGGTGCACATTTAATTCTGCTGTGATTTGGGAAGCCATGGTTTTATGTTTTTTGGATACAAACCGGGTTAGCACCCGAACATCCCTTTCAGACAGCTTCCTCTTGCATCCCCCGTTAATCCTGTTGGATGTGGTTCATCCTTCTTGGAAAACTGTGCTCTTACCCTGCTAATTGGACCTTCACAGTCTGCTCTTATTGGTTCAATGTGCAATTAATGAAAATTGGCCACCAGGCTGGTCCAATTTAGCCATGAAACCTCCAAGACTAAAATGAGAGGTGTTTCAGTTTCATTGTCCAACCCCTGTATGTGATCTTGATCGCGGTGGCCCAGATCAACTATCAATGCAAAAGACGATTGACCTTTGGAATGGACAAGGTATACATTTTTTTACAGAACTGATCATGCAAGCAGTCATAAGTCCCCTGTATGACCATTGTCAAATGCACCCCCCTTTTGTTTTTTATTGCTTTTTTTTTTGTTTGTTTGTTAGCACTCTTTTCCCCTCTGTTTCATAATCGGAATAAGCAGCTATTGTGGTCCAAGTTCTCATAGCAAGAAAACTGCCATGGTTTGTTTTGGAAACCTAATGGAAAAAAATTCACAGACGAGTCTAGAGGTAAAACTGGTCATATTTATTCCTCAACTTCAAAAATGCAACTTCCACACTAAAAAAGAAACAGTTTTCAATTATGTCAAAACTGGCTGTTATTTACTTTGCAACAGAGTCAGTTTTTCTCAATCTGACCCATTTGAGAAACTTCCCATTCTTCCCATTTATCAATATATTATTGGGAGAAGAAAAATATCTACAGAAGAGTACAGCTACAAAAAATAATATTAAATGCAAGACCTGTGAAAAAAATATCACATTTATTCATGGATGTCCTTGAAAGGAAGGCACAAAATGTTATATGCACTTGACCCAACATTGGGAGATGCAGCTGTCATATCACACAATGCATGTGTCATTTGTGTAATGCATGTAGAATAGGAAAAACAGTCAAATTAAGGTTCTGGGTGTGCACCAATGGTTATGATAAAACATTGAACAGGAAGGAGACAAGATCATGAATTCATTAAGGAATTAGTGTGATGCGTACATGCACATTTGGGCAAAATTGTTCAAGTTATATTGTTATATTGTTGTCAGGTGGAGTGAGGGAGCCATTTCAACTTCCTAATTCAAACCCCTGCAGGTGGCCTTTGCCTGTTCTCCAAATGCATGTGTGAATATCTTCTTTGGTACTACAGCTACCTCCTACCATCCAAAAACTTGCATGTAATGGTAATTGTTGTGTCAAAATTATGAGGATAAGTGTGACTGTGCATGTTTTTGTTTCTGTCTTTTCTTTGTGTGGCCCTCTGATTGATTAATGACGAAGCGTATTGCACCTCTTGCCCAGTGACTGCAGGGATACCATACCTACCTGCTATATTCAAACATGGACATTTACACTGCCATTTGGCAGTGCTAGCACAGAAACAGACTCATTTCAAGATGGTAACCAGCAAGTTGGTTAAAAAATAATATCTTATTATTCTAATTATTTATTCCTTCCAACCCCGAATAGATTGACAAAATCTGTAATGCAAGCCAAAGGAAAACTCGGGTTAGGAGTTTAATTGAACCGTTACCTTTCGGAACCGTGGTTGCAACTTTGTTTTACCTTTACTAACCATTTGATACATACAGCATGTTTCCTCTCCCAAATGTATTAGCCCAATAACCTGTAAGCGAACTGAATGAAATATTGATTAATCTAATAATACTAATGCTACTGATAGGGAGTGGAGAAAGTATGTTGTGCATTGTGGGTGAGCACAGGTAAGTATGGGGTTTTTCCAATGATGCATTGACAGATTTTGTATTAATTTGCTTCACTGGTGCCCTGTCCCTACCAGAATTAAAGAATGGGAGAAATGTGTTCATATTTCTGCGCTCTCATCGAAATTTCACTTCAGCATCTAGTATGACGAGACAGGAGTGAAATCTCCATCATAACAAGCCAGCTGTCAGTGTTACCAACTTAACCCGCAATATTTCTTGACTTCCCCTAGCTTTCCACAAGTGGACCAGTGACAAAGCTACTGACTTTTTCTGATGTTTTTCAACACATTTGGACACTTAAGGTCCCCCTTCCAGCCAGAGTCAGAGCAGATATGCAAATTTTGGAATCCAATCATGCATGCACATGATTACACTTGCTTACTTGTTTTTAAATGTATGAAAAATATCTCAAATGAATCCCTGAATCTTACTCACACCATTAGTGATTTACTCCCACTGTCTACAGTGTGACATAAGCTAACAGCAAATGGCTGGTCATCATATCTCAAGCTAAATTGCAAAATCCAAAATATAATTGACAGTTGGGTGAAATCGTTTTAAAACACTGACTTAATGCAGCAGATGTTAAGACTCAACAAGAACTGAACCCCTTTAGCGAAAAAAGTAGGGGACCTCTGGCAGTCTGTTATTGGAGCCGGGCACACCACCATTTATTCTCCCAAATGTAGGGACAAAATCCAAACAAAACAAAACATAGGAAACCTTCAGATCGGGAACGGCAGGACGTAGAGAGGCAGGGAGCCATGGAAGGCACGCTGGGGTTGTTTCTTGAAGGAAAAAAATAGGATAAAGCAAAAAACAGTTTAACACTGTACAGTACACTGGCAGAAAAAGATACGCTATGCAAATACAGCAGCCGTAGGAACTTTGCTCAAAGTTACCATACGGGTTGTAGATCCTGTATGGTAAGATCCCAGCGTCCTTAAGTAGGCTCCCCAGATAACTGGCCACAGGAGTTCTGAATTGAAGAGTCGTAATTTGGACACAACTGAGACTTTGTCCCTGTGGTAGACCAGCTGGCTCTCTGCTCCACGACAGTTGAAGTCATAACCATATAAGTTTTTCTTTTTGTTTCTCCCACAATATCATCCTTTTCCTTTAAAGCTCCACTGTGAACATGAAGATTTATGCAAAACAGGTATTTATGTTATTTAGCATATTCCAGCAACTTTCTGAACAGCCAGTAACGGCTTTCCTTACTGAGTAGTCAGTAAAACTATGTTTTAGGCATGGTATTGGTACGGTCCTCCTCTAAAATGCCAAAGTGAAGTTGAAACCAAAGAAGCTGCAGATGAAGCTTATAATTGATAATAACATTTGCTTATATTTATTTACAGGAATTTTATGCACTGTCTTCAAAAGATTCTATGACGATTACACAAACAAAAGCTTGCAGAAGGGTGTCTTCCCAGCATCGGGTAGATAAGGGACGACATATCTGTTCTATTTTGTGAAAAAATTTAAAGGAGACATAATATACCCTATTTCAACAAGTTGAACTAGTTCCCTGGTGTCCTAATGTAATGTCTGAGACAAGCTTTGGTAAAAATATCATAACGATGAAGCACAATAGCAGTTCAATCACCCTGCCAAAACAGCCCCGTACACAGCGTTCGGTTTTAAGTGCCTGTCTCTCTAAATGCAAATGAGACACAGGCAATCCACCCACTTCTTCCGGGAGGTGTGCCGATTCGGCACGCCAACACTGTGCCACGCTGACGCGCACGCTACCACGGCGTCTGCCACGGATAGGCAGAGTAAACTGAGGTGGGTGGCAACATGCAGGTGAACTACCGATTCCTGAAACCGCCTGATTTATCTCCTGTATTGAGACTGAGGCAGCCCACAAAAATATGTCATTTTTGTTCACACTTTGCCTGCTGATAGTCCCTCCACAGTCCAAAATGTACATAGTCAAATGATTAAAAACTTGGTTTTTCATAATATGTCCCCTTTAAGGTCTAAAATAAAAAATATCTAAATGAAATACACTACTGTAAGGAGGATTCTAATTTATTATTATCTTTATTATTATCTTATTGCCCTTTTCAGCTAGTACCTTCTCAACTTGATTCTACTAAATGTTTTTATGTCCATTAGGTACTAGCACCTGGTGCCAGTTACAGTTTCAGCACCTACTTGGAAAGGGTTTCAAATGAGATGAGGTGAGCTGTCTTCAGAGTGCTGGCCACTGAATGGGGGCAGGTGAATTAAGTCATCGGATGAATCATTGTTTTTTGTGCCTAAATGTGATCCGTTTTTAACCACATATGATATAATACTAGGCGAAACGGTGGTGTGATGGTTAGCACCTTCGCCTCACAGCAAGAGAGCTCAAGGTTGGACTCTAGGTCATGCATAGAGTTTGCATGTTCTCCTTGTGCCAGCGTGGGTTCCCCCCAGGTACTCGAGCTTCCTCTCACCATCCAAAAACATGTAAACTGGAAACTACAAATTGAGTTAATTCTGTGTGTTTTTTCTGTATCTATATGGTCCTGCATTGCTCCACCCCCCCCACCCCCGACCCCCCCTTGAATTAGATCGAAAATCTTATTTAGAAACATTAAAAATTTGTGTTTAGATCAAACTTCATTGAATGTATAATGATACCTTATAGTTCCTCCAATGCATGTGTTAAAGCTAATGATTAAACTAAAGTATCAGTCCACAGAGAGGGACCGGACAGGGCTACCCACTTTACTCCTCGCCATTTTTATTGAGCGATTGGCAGCTGCTATTAGACAAGATATAAATATCAAGGCCACCCAACCCAGGAGTACTGAGAATGAAATAATCCTTTATGCAGATGATGTATTACTTCTCCTCCAGAATTCAGAAGTGTCTGTCACCTTACGTTCACAAAGATAAATAGATTCTCAGCACTTTCTGACTCTTCTGTTAACTGGTCTAGGTCCAAAGGTCTGCCTATAAACTACATTATTACCTATCATACCCACGGATAAATACACATTAGGCTCTGAGGCTAGGTGTGCTGAGTGGTAACAGGAAGTTGGGGCTCTTTAAGTAGGTACAACTGCTTGGAGGGCCTTGCTTCACAATGCATAAGGTTGCTCACCCCTCACTTTAAATACTTGTTATAAGACACAGAGGACCTCTGTCGACAAGTGGAAGGATCCTCCTCAACCCATTCACAATTCAGAGCTAGAGTGAGGGGAGGGATTTTTCTTCTCCCAGTTCCATGAGCGCTGCCCGTACCAGGGAGTCCGGGAAGTGGACTTTTTCTGCTGGCACCAACATCGCTACATCTCCAGGCTCCAGATATTTTTATTAATTTATTTTTATTAATTTTTTCTTCTTTCTTTCTTGTCTTTTTTCATCTAGTTTTCATATTTATTTATCTATCTTTTTTGAGGGGGTGCTAGTTAATGTATGTGATGTGTAACTTTGTTTTTTGTGTGTCCTCTGGCATGCTAATGCTGTTCCTGTTTGCAAGATGGATGCCTCCCCCTTAACCTCACTGCTAGAACAGCCTCTGGGCATGTCATAGCTCCTGGGGAACTGGGCCGGTGGCAAAGGGGTGTGTTTTCGGTTTGGTAGCGCTAGGGTTTATAGGGCCTGGGTTCTGGCTCTAAGCTAATGGCTGCAGAATGGGGCATAGTGGGGCCAGTGGGCTCTTGCTAATGCTTTCCCGGGTAAGACTTCCAGTTTTGGGGCTTCTTCTGTGATCTTCTTGGTAGATGGATAGTTGTCTCTGTTTTGGGCTTCCTGGGTTCTGTGCTCAGGGTGGCTGCAGGACTGGGTGTCGGGGTCCTCCTTGCTATTGCATCCTACAGGATGTTTTCTGGTTTCTACAGATATAGCAGCTGGTTGTATGGTTTTATTGTATTTTGTTTGTTTCTATCTATCTCTTTTTATAAGGATCGTTCTCCTTTTCTTGGTGATTTCTTTTCTTTATTCTCCCCTTTTCCCTGTCATTATTGAATACATGTAAATTACTGTAATAAAAATACATTTAAAAAAGCAAAGGGGGGGGGTTATCTATATTTATCACCCTAACGTTGTAGACAGATAACACGTCTTTTATCACATTATTAAATAATTTTCTGCTACTAATGTAGTCATGTGGTGAAAAGATGAAGCTACTCAACAAGTACTAATAAATCATCCAACACTACATCCCTCTTCCTTTCGGGCCATGGTACTTATGTATGTCATCCCACTTATGGTAAAATTGCATGGTACAGAATGTATAGAAGGAAACAGAATAGAATAGAACGGAGTGATTTTTTGTCACTACATGTGCATAATGAGATTAAAAGCAAAGGGCTGGCAGTGGAGGAAAACTGCATCTGGGATGTGATCACTTCATTTGACCTTAGTTGGTATCTTTAGAAATATAGCTTTGACAATTTCACAGCTATCTGCAATAAAAGGGAAGTAGAATCATTGGATCTAAACATTATAACATATTATAACATTATTACATTATCTAATCCAAAATTCCACTAAATGTGCTTGTTTAGCATTTGAAACTATGAATTGCTTTCAAGTTTTATAGCACACTCTGAGTCCACAGTTAAAGTGTCTGCCTTCTCTTACTCTGTCCTTCCTGATATGCACAGTTAAGTGAGCATGAATTGAACTTTATTCTACAAATACAATTTTTCCATTTTCCTCACTCCATTAAAGCTAGGGGAAAACAGCCTTTTAAGATATCCAGACATTTCCTTAGACTTTCTGCCCCAAGGGCTTCCCTTCTTTTTACCCTGAGTAGGAAAAAACAGCTGCAGAAACAAAGCTTCTCCTTTTCTTGCAAGTACTCTAAGCATATGCTGCTAATGCTTTAAAATCACATTTACCCATCACTTTACCACCACCACTTTTTAAAAGGAAGCCATTTCCCACCAGATTAAGATGAGTAAAGAGATAAAAATGATGATACATTAGCTCTAAATAAAGAAGAATTTAAGAGGTTATGCCCACCTTTGATTTCTTTTTAAGCTGATTTATAGTGGCAAATTGCAGCTGGTGGTAAATGCCATTTTTTGTGAGCTTTGTGAGCTTAAAACTCTCTGAAAAAAGAGGAAATTTACTCTGAAGATTTTTTAATTCTAAGAAGAAAACTCTCTATGTTTAAATCATTAGGTTTGTTTAGTTAAAAATGTCTTCTATGTGACTGTGAAACAAAAATCTAACTTTCCCACATTTCTAATGTTTACCATGTTTATATTTTCATATACAAGGTTTGGTGTTATGTATTTGGGTTGGTGAAAAACAGTCAGTTGTGTGCTTTTGTGGATGATAAAAGTGATGATTCATTTTGTGATACACTGATAACAATACAAAAGGTAACATTATTTATTTTTAAAAGGAGGTGTGATTCTGCAATGGATCCAGTTTTAACATGGAACATTTTTCAGATTTTTTTACTAGTACTTATGAGCATGCAATCATTCAATTATTGGAAACTACTTCAACTCATTAAAAAAACTATAGGTGTTCAGACATGTGAACGGTAGTTGTTCATGAGGACCAGCAATCCAGTTCAGCATATGCATTCACGTGATTTTTTTTGCAGCATTATTCAGGTTTGCAATGTGGTGGATTAAAAAAAATTATAAAGGACCAAATCCTCTTAAAACAGAAATAAATCTCTCAGGGAGGTTAGCTATATGCCTTGACCAACTGGGGTTAAAGGGGACGCAAAAGTTGGATACCAATTACGCAGCATTAGGACACCTACTGTAAGAAAAAACACAAATTCATGATAATAATAGTGTCACATAAATAGTTACTTTGGAGTGATTTGTCACTGTAACCTATCCTTTTACTGATATGAAGGATCTTTCAAGGATTGAATTTTAGACTTAGACTTTTTTATTGTCATTGTACAATACGACACAGTGAATTTGACAAGGAAATGCCTGTAGATAATCACAAAAAACGTAAACTATATAAATACAACTATAAATATAAAAAGTACTGATTTAGTCTAAAAAAAACATGTTTGCATCAAAATAAAAAAAGTATGAGTGACTTGGAATAGGAATAGGATGTACTAAACAAACAAATAATTGAATATTACATTATGACAACCAATTAACAAATGTTGGTTGTGGGGATATCGTCCGTGAGGTGGTGTGGGTTATCAGGCATTGTGCAGTCTGTTATTCAGGGGGAGGTAGCCTTTTTTCAGGCTGGGAACCAGATGTTTCGGAACCTCCTGCCAGACGCCAGGTGGGGGAACAGTGCATGGTGGGGGTCACAGAGGATATAGTGAGCTCTAGATAGGCAGAAGCTGTCTGCTTAGTCTCTGATAGAGAGGAGCAGGGTCCCGATGATCTTGTCCACTGTCCTCATCACTCTCTGCAGAGACTTCCAGTCTGAGGCCCTGCATCTCCTAGACCAGACCACCACAGCTGGTCAGCAGGCTTTCGATTGTCCCTCTGTAGAAGGTGGAGAGCAGGGCAGAAGGCTCTTCTCATCTGTCACAGGAAGTGCAGGCTCTGTTGTCCCTTCTTCACCAGGGAGGTGGTATGGAATAACCAGTCATGAGTGATGTGCACCCCCCAGGGGCACTTGATAACATTGTTCGGCTGACACCAGACCACCAGATATCACTCCTCCTCTCTGTAGGCCAGGTCATTGTTAATTTCCAACAGATTGAGTTGGATCGTCACCCTGTCAAAAAATGTCTTACTGTTCTTTTAAACTACATCCTCTCTTATACTTGGGAAATGGATTGAAGATAATTTTTAAGCAATCTGCTGGTTTTTCATTGTAAGACAACTTTCTTTTTTCAAACTGGTTCTTTGAAGAGGCCTGCCCAGTGATGTGGTGGTTGGCACTGTAGCCTCAGAGCAAAAGGGTTAGTTTTTTTTCAATTCCAGATTGGGCTCGAGTGTGAGGAGTTTTCTGATCAGAAATCATATCAAGACGGTGAATTGGATTTTGACAATCTTTTTTTACTCATTATAATATGTATCAAGATGTTTTTTTCTCAAATGTTTTTATTAAGTTTGTATATATTAGCATAACCACAATAAAACAACACTCAATACAACATTGATTTAGACAGTCAACACATTTAAATCTTACATGAAACCAATCAGTGCAATGACAACATAACACAGATAAAGAGCTAAAGGTTAGCCAAGGGCAACACTTGATAGCACTAAAGACACTGTAGTCTGTCAGAAAAGTGAAGATATGACACATATTTTCAAGATCTTGTCGAACATCGATCCAACATGACCGATATATAGACCAGATATAGTTAGTATAGGTGACCACTGATATTTTACATTTTAAACATTAGAGTTGAGAGCTAATTTTATGTCTTTTGTTAGGGGAGATTTGTAAATGGTGCACAGTCTTAAAGGGGAGATATTATGCAAAACCAAGTTTTTAATTATTTGATTATGTACATTTGGGACTGTGGAGGGCCTATCAGCAGACAAAATGTGAAAAAAATGACTCAATGTCTCAATACAGGAGATAAATCAGGCAGTTTCAGGAATCGGTAGTTTATGACGTCATTAGATCTAGCTCATTATAATATTCCAGCCTTTCACCTGCATGTTGCCACCCACCTCAGCTTACTTCGCCTTTCTGTGGCAGACGTTGTGGTAGCGTGAGCGTGCCGACCTCGGCACACCTCCCTCCGAAGAAGTGGGTGTCTCATTTGCATTTAAAGAGACAGGCACTCAAAACCGAGCGCTCTCAACGGGGATGTTTTGGTAGGGTGATGGAACTGCTATTGTGCTTCATCCTTATGGTATTTTGATTAAAGCTTGTCACAGACATTACATTAGGACACCAGGGAACTAGTTTAACTTGTTGAAATAGGGTATAATATGTCTCCTTTAAATTGCAGCAATCTGGCACGGTTACACACAGACACTTTTTTTTTGTATCTTGTATCTTAATTCATCTCCATCAATATCTATACCAATTTCACTTTGTCCTGTCTGCATAACATCCTGTACATTTATCACATCAGTTTGGTTTAAGACATTTGTAAAAGCGAGTGATCGATTTCTTAACTGGGCCAAGGGGGAGTAATTGTTCAACTGCAGATGTAGTGGTATCACTATTAAGCATAGTTGCTCTGTTTATGAAGTCTGGAATCAGCAGGTATTTGAAAAAGTCATGCCTAGGGAGACTATACCTGTCCTGAAGTTGTGCAAATGATTGCATGGATGCATCCTGATCATGCATACTCTTTATCCCTGGAGATGTCCAGGTGCTATACACATCATCCACCATGCCTGATAAGAAATTAGGATTTTCCTTAATTGCAATCAATGGAGATTTTAGTCCAGACCTCCCTTCAAGCTTTTGTGTAATAAACCATGCTTTTAAAGTGTTACAGATTGTAAGATTGTTGACTTTAGCTCCTTGAAGTCCGAAAGGACCTAACAGGAAGACATGTAGACACATAGCCCGAGGTCTGTGACTTTTGTGAACTGAACAATTAGAAGTAGGATCCTCCTTGACCCATACTGCTATAAATCTTAAATGGGATGCCAGCTGGCACCATTTTATGCTAGTTAGATCTACACCACCCTTCAAACTATGAAATTTTAGTTTTGCTCATTTTAGCCTGGGCTTTCTCTTGTTCCAAATGAAGTCACTCGGCCTGCTATCAAGCAGCTTCAGTACCTTACCTGACAGAAGTAGAGGAAACGTTTGTAGGGAGTATAATCATATTGGCAATACATTCATTTTAATAATATAAACTCTACCGAGCAATCACAAGGGAAGTGGAGTCCACCTTCCAGATCCTCCTTTATGGAGTCTACGAGGGGGTTCAAATTAGCCTTAAACATTTCATCATTTAAAGGTGTGATGGCAATGCATATAAAACCTGTCATGGACCATTTAAACAGAAATTAGGGTAGTGTAGCAGTTCTATCCCCAAGACTTCCCATTGGCATAGCTAAAGATTTAGAAAAATGTATTTTCCTGCTCAAAGAGCATCCAAACAAAGTGACTACATCAACAAGACTAGAAACTGAAGTTTTGGATTCCATCACATAAAGTAATACATGATCCACATAAAGAGAAATTTTGTGTTGGATCCTATCCACTTTAATCCCAATTATCTCAGAGTCTTAACTTAGGGCTTCAGCAACAGGCTCTATTGCAAAGGCAAATATAGCAGGGCTAAAAGGGCAGCCCTGACGTGCTATGGGATTTTTATATAATAATTTGACCCATCTAGTAAAATTGTCTACCAGTGATAAAAGAATGTTCCAACATTTATAAAAAGGGGTCTATAAGCACATCTTGAAATTCTCGATAGAGTTCACTACTTAGGCCATCAGGCCCTTGTGCCTTGCCTGACTCCAGGTATTTAAGTGCTAACAAGGCCTCCTTCCTGGAGATAGGAGCATTTAATTAATGCTTTTGGGAATAAGAGATGGTTGGGAGGGTTAATCCCTGTTTTGTGGGTCTTCTTTTGGCCTTATCCCCATACTTGGGCTCATCTCTATAGTCTTTTCTTAGAGACGAGGGGAGAACTCTTAGCCTGCTGGGTTAGTAAAGTGTCCAGAGCGGCCTGTACTCTGCAACAGTAATAGATCAGATGATAAGTGCACTTTTAATATCTTCCAGTTCTTTTCAAATTTAGTTGTTCTAATTGTTTCTTCTTTTTTAGGCTGAGTAGCCTATAATTGAACCTCTAATGTATGCTTTGACAGTTTCCCACAGTAAGGATGAGTTTCTTGTGGATTGGGAATTAATAGACAAGAATATCTTAAATTAACTTTTCAGATAGGAGATGAATTTGTCATCTTTCAGGAGACGTGCGTCAACTGCCCAGCATTTACTTTTTGCAGATTCTACATCATGATACAGTCAAAGTAGTAGAATTGCATGATCACTAACCACAGACCTTCAGTCCTCGCTCTGACGTACTACCCGTATGGTAACTTCGAGCCCAGTAGTCTGATTTCTGGATTTGTATTTTTGACGCTGCATACAGTGATTAACTGTTTTTGCCTGATCCTTTGTCCAAGGAACTACTCCAGTGTGCCCTTCCACGGCGTCCAGCTCCCACGCTCCCTGCGTCCTGCCATCCCTGCCCTGCGGACCCCCTGCGTTTTGTCTGTTCATTTCCTTCCCTACGTCTGGGAGAATAAACGGTGGTGTGCCACCTCCAAAAGACTGCCTTACCTGCCCTCCTTGTGTTTTTCGCTACAGGGGTCCGGTTCTCGTTGAGCCCGTAACAGAAACAGCATTATTGAGAGTCCTAAATGACAGCTGCTTTCGACACTGTGGATCACAGGATTTTATTATCCTGACAAGAACATAGGGTTGGAATCACAGGCTCTGCACTACTATGGTTTAAATCCTACCTGACAGATCGCTGTTTTTCAGTTCACCTAAAGGAATTCACCTCAGACACAGCCCCTCTTACATCTGGAGTACCCCAAGGGTCCATTCTTGGCCCAATCCTCTTCCTAATATACAGGGGTTGGACAATGAAACTGAAACACCTGGTTTTAGACCACAATACTTTATTAGTGTGGTGTAGGGCCTCCTTTTGCAGCCAATACAGCGTCAATTCATCTTGGGAATGACATATACAAGTCCTGCACAGTGGTCACAGGGATTTTAAGCCATTCTTCTTGAAGGATAGTGGCCAGGTCATGACTTGATGCTGGTGGAGGAAAATGTTTCCTGCCTCGCTCCTCCAAAACTCCCCAAAGTGGCTCAATAATATTTCGATCTGGTGACTGTGCAGGCCATGGGAGATGTTCAACTTCACTTTCATGTTCATTAAACCAATCTTTCACCAGTCTTGCTGTGTGTGTCCTGATACACAGCACCTCCTTCAGGATACAGTGTTTGAACCATTGGACGCACATGGTCCTCCAGAATGGTTCGGTAGTCCTTGGCAGTGACGTGCCCATCTAGCACAAGTATGGGGCCAAGGGATATGGCAGCCCAAACCATCACTGATCCACCCCCATGCTTCACTCTGGGCATGCAACAGTCTGGGTGGCACGCTTTTTGGGGCTTCTCCACACCGTAACTCTCCCGGATGTGGGGAAAACAGTAAAGGCAGACTCATCAGAGAACAATACATGTTTCACATTGTCCACATCCCAAGATTTGCACTCCTTGCACCATTGAAACCGACGTTTGGCATTGGCACGAGTGACCAAAGGTCTGGCTATAGCAGCCCGGCCGTGTATATTGACCCTGTGGAGCTCCCGACTGACAGTTTTGGTGGAAACAGGAGAGTTGAGGCGCACATTTAATTCTGCCATGATTTGGGCAGCCGTGGTTTTATGTTTTTTGGATACAATCCGGGTTAGCACCTGAACATCTCTTTCAGACAGCTTCCTCTTGCGTCCACCGTTAATCCTGTTGGATGTGGTTCGTCCTTCTTGGTAGTATGCTGACATTACCCTGGATACCGTGGCTCTTGATACATCACAAAGACTTGCTGTCTTGGTCACATATGCGCCAGCAAGACGTGCACCAACAATTTGTCCTCTTTTGAACTCTGTTAAGTCACCCATAATGTTGTGTGCATTGCAATATTTTGAGCAAAACTGTGCTCTTACCCTGCTAATTGGACCTTCACAGTCTGCTCTTATTGGTTCAATGTGAAATTAATGAAGATTGGCCACCAGGCTGGTCGAATTTAGCCATGAAACCTCGCACACTAAAATGAGAGGTGTTTCAGTTTCATTGTCCAACCCCTGTATATACTTCCACTGGGCTCAATTTTCAGGAGACATAATATCTCTTTTCAATGTTATGCAGATGATGTACAGATCTTTTTGCCTCTGAAGTCTAGCTGTGGTGAGTCTGCACAACCACTGCTGGAGTGCCTAAAAAATATTAAAGCTTGGATGGAAAAGAACTTCCTCAACCTAAATGAAAATAAGACTGAGATTATTATGTTTGGATGTAACCCCTCAAATTTTCCTGTTGGTTCGTTCAGCTCCCTCAGTCCCAACATTAGGCCTACTGTCAGAAACCTTGGTGTAACCCTCGAAAGCCCCTTTAAATTTGATGCACGGGTCAATTCAGTTATAAAAACAGTTTTTTCCAGTTAAGAAAATCTAAGTCTTAGCTTTTAGTTAAGCCTTAGTTAAGGCAAAGATAAAAGACTATCTATCTCCAACAGACCTTGAGCAAGTAACTCATGCTTTCATTACATCACGCCTAGATTATTGTAATTCTTTGTATGTTGGTATTGACCAGTCACTGCTCCATCGCCTACAACTCATACAAAATTCAGCTGCCCGTCTCCTCACTGGTACACGTAAGCGTGACCACATTTCCCCTATTCTGGCCTCACTCCTCTGGCTCCCAGTGCAATTTAGAATTGCTTTCAAAATTTTACTAATAGTTTTTAAAGCCTTACATGGGCTAACACCACAATATCTGACTGACCTTCTGCACTTTTATGGTCCCAAAAAAACATTGAGATCAGCCAGTCAGCTGCTGCTGGTGGTCCCTCAAACAAGACTGAGGACAAAAGGCGATTGAGCCTTTAGTGTGGCCGCCCCAAAGGTCTGTAATAGCCTGCCTTTTAATATAAGATTTGTCCAGACCGTAGAGGTTTTTAAGTCCTCTTTAAAAACTCATTTATTTGACATGGCTTTTAACATTTTAACCTTAGTTTGAGGTAGAGCACCTTTTTACCTTTTTTTTTAAAATCACATATACATGTAAATTATGTTCGCTTTTTATGTTTTATTTTACCTGTACAGCACTTTGGCAACCTCGGTTATTTTAAATGTGCTCTATAAATAAAGTTTGCCTTGACTTGAGGTAGACACACAAGTTTTCGCACTCGAATGGCTGACACTACAGCCTCATTTTATACTGCACACAGTTAGACATGTTAACATGTTGGCTAATTGTACTTGACTAAGAATGGCCACTGAAAGAACATCAAGAAGTTGTTTCAGAGAGGGGAGGTCGTTTTTGTTTGCTGTTTGTTTGATGTTTGGTAATAGAAATTAAATGTTTGACTCAAGTACAGTTGAATATCAATCAAAGTCTGCGTTCTTGTGTGGATTAACCTTACCATGTATAAACTATACTTTAAGGGGAAGTTGTTTATGCTTAACGAGCTGAAAACCTGCCCCTTGTATTCAGCAGTGTGCCTTAAGGACCAGGTTTGAGAAACACTGCAATACCCGAATGCTGGCCTTTTAGACTGTTAGACAAACCTCTGACGCTCGCATTGGTCGTGGATTTTTGCAACTCTTTCTTCCTATTAAGGTCAAACTCTGTGACTTTTTTTGTTTTCTTTGACCATTGTGTTCCACCCAAACCAGCACATAAACTCAAGAAGCCTTTAGGTTGCAAGCTGTAACATTTTTAAGATCAAATAAATCCGATTGCCCCTCGTCTAGATACATAGTTAGATAGTTTATTATGGTTTTAGTTTTTCGGTTTTTGTGGCTCTAATTTTTTTTGCTAGCAGTTTTTTTAGAGGGATTTATAGGTAAAGGTCATATGTAATTTTTTTTTTTCTTCTGAGGAGTTTTTGCTCCGGCTGCTTTGCTGTTTTCTGTAATTTTGACTAATTTTCCTTTCTCCACAAGTGCTGAATATGATTTGATTTATTTTCTCTTAAATCACCCAAGACCTTTTTTTTTACCATTTCTGTTCTTTTACCAATTATCTGACGAGCCAGTGACAACAATTCTCTTCCAAAAAATGTCATTATCCACCACAAATTCTCGCACTACAAGAAAAGATTTTTGTCTTAGAAACCAGTGATAAGAAGTCCACATTTGCTTCCAAATAAAAGTTGTAAAATACTGCTACCTGCTGTAACTTGAAGCTAAAGGATACCGTGTCTAATGTATATGAAAACAAGAAAGAACCATTTAGGCCATTTATTATGTGTTTCCATTTACATAACGGATATCCATAAATTTCTCAATGTTTTACCTAGGCAAATGTTGACCAAATATAAGTGAATTTTTATTGCTTCAAAATACTGTGACACACATAGAACTGACTAGTGTACTTTAAAGTGTATGCAAGATCTGCGGTGCTTTCAGCAGTAAGCAATAGTTGGCAAATTGAGCCAAGATATTAAAGCATATAAAACAAGGGCTGATTAACTTGCTCAGCAGGTCAGGGCCTGGTGAGGCAGGTGTCCTGTTGCTCATTGTCCTCGGAGGGTTTCTGCTCTATGGTCGCAGGGGACTCTGCTGGGGGGCTTCCTCTGTGGCCTTCTGGGTGGATGCCTAGTTGTCTCTGCAGTCGTCTTCCTGGGACCGGGTCTCAGGGAATTCTCTGCCTTCTTGGATGCACTGTAGGGTGGGGGCTGTGGCTGGTGGCCCCTCTGCATGCATAACTGAGCACAATCTATGTGAAACCTGAACTGTGTGTCTTGCATGTTTAGATTCACACACACAGGCAGTTACCCAGACACACACCTTTTTAAGCTTCTGTGCAGTTGCTGCACAATTCTGAGATGCTTGCTAACAGTTTTGTTGCTGCCTGTGGTGTTCGTTGCTTGTTTTTTTTCTTCTTCCCTTTGACCAATTGCACAAGCTCCTAAAGGTTCTCCATCTGGATTGCCCACAAGGAACCACAGCATGTTTTAGTTTTTTTGTTATTACAGATATAGCAGCCAGTTGTATGGTTTTGTTGTCTTTCTCTCTCTGTCTAAAGAATCTTTTTCATTTTTAGGTTATTTTGTTTCTCTTTGCTCTTCTTTCTTCCCTGTCCTGTTATGTTTGGCATTATTGGATACATGCAACAAAAAAAATTAAAGCAGCATTGGATAATCAATGGGGGCTTTTTACACATTAAGCCTCCCTTGGCAAAGCAAATGTGTTCAGCATAGCAGGACAAGGTAAAAAAAGAAAAAAGAGAGAGGTCTGATAATAGTCCAGTGTAATTTCCAAAACCCAAAAGTAAGATTACAACTTCCAGATTAAACAGATACGATTTCATGGGATGCATTGAAGAGGAAATTCATATGGCAAGGAAGGTGAGTGGAGCCTTTCATGTCAATATGTAGATAATGCCAGACCGAATAGCTTACCTCTCTTGCTCATGAATGCAAGTCAATGTAACACTTGACATATGACATGATCACAGACAGGACCGTCATGCTCCAGTCATGTCATAAAAAAAAAGAACTGCTGTCCTCAGAGTTAATTTGACTATGACTATGTTAATCCTGTAAACTGTGTTAAACTTGTAATATGTGTTTATAAATGGTCTTCAAAGTATTCAGAGACTTAAAAGGTTTGTTTTGGTATTCTTTTCAACACTTTACCCTTCAAGTTTTCTGATACCTCAGTTTCACAAATAGGCATATATACATAATACAGATTTATTTAATCTTAATTTTACAATTACACAGCATTGTAACATGATAATAAAGACTGTGTTTGCATGTCCATGTATCCCTTTATATCGAAACCACAATTCAGTTTCCAGCAGTAAAAGGTCAAGGCAAAGTTTAGATGCATATGTACCACGGGCCTTAAGATATTTACATTTTAGCGGGCCACATGATGAGATGGAACTTGCTGAATTTGCTGATGGCTTGAAAAATTCCAGACATTCTGAAAAGCTATTTTGAATACAAAATATTTCAGAGTAGGTTGATAAGAGAGGATGGGGTGGGAGGTGTCACTTGATTGCTAATTTTTACATTTGCCCAAATAATTAGAATGAGCATTCATGGTTGACATCACACAGGAGAGTGGTGTGTAGCATTCTGAATGGGAGAATTTGCATAGGGAAGACAACTAAACATTTTGAAATACCACCTTTCAACCGTATTTATCACATAATGACCATTTGCAGATTGGCATGTCAAGATATCTGCAGAACTTTTTTACACTGATGCTTTAAAAATGGAGGACCTACTATAGCTACCAACAGAATATTTGACTATCAAGTAAGTGATACAAGGACATTTTTAAAAATTCCTTCTGCGTGACTAACCCCTTACATTAACCTCTGAAAGCAGAGGTCAGCAATTTTATGATGTGCAAATAGTATACTGCTTTCATTATATTTTATATTGTGTTAAGTAAAAGTAAACATTATCTTTATTGAAGTCACTAATATTATTCATAATATAGCCATAATTCAGCTATAGGCAGTATGGAAAAGATGGAAGCCTTATGCACTAAAATGGAGGAAAAGAACTTGGATAAAGACATTACCTTATTGACATAATTTGCCAAATGCAAGGGGTAATTAGGCCTTTGAGGTATTGATATCTGTCTTAGAGTGTACACATATATATATTACATTAACAACTACGTCTTGATGGCATAAACTAAACTAGGGTACAAACATTCGCTTTCCAGGGGGAAAATTGTGCAGTCAAGACAAATGTCTAATTTGAGCTGAAATCAAAAGAACATTGTTCTGGCTTATTTAAGAAAACTCCAAATTCACTGCTAGCTTAGTTAATAATTGACTAAATCAAAAATTCACCTAAATCTAATATTCAATCCTGAGTGTGCAACTGGAAACTGGGGAAAGAAAAAACTCTTCTGCAACAGGATGAAATCTGTAACAGCACCAGACTTGCAAGGGTAGTCAACAACCTACTTGGATACATTCCTAAAGGCAGTAAGTAACAACGATGTGGGAGACTGAGACTGAGTTCCCTCCAAAATCACATCAATCAACTTGTCCTATGAAGTCAAGGAATAAATTATTAAAATCACTACTGTATTTATGTGCAGCTTGCTGAAATTTGTCTTTGTCTTTGTGCTTTTGCAACATCTGGTCACCCGAGTATTAGGTTAGACGGGTAATTAGTAGCACATAAATTTCCTTAAGACAGGTGTATTTTTATTTAAGAAATACTTCATCGCTTCTCTAGATGGGAGTCTTTGAGTAACATACCATCTGAATGATGCTTTACCAAATGCAGTACTTTGTTGATCTGTTTACTTATGTACTTTTTAAAAATGTATTTGATTATTAAGATTTCCCAAGAGCAGGACTACAATAAGTAACTTAAAACAGGTAAAGCTTGGCATAGTTTGGGAGCTTAATATTACTTTACACAAAGCTTGCATGATGCAAGGTTTGGTACTGTCCAAAAAATGTTTATGCTTGTGGATAAGTAACTATTTTATGTTAACATATGTACGTGTATTCAATGACAATAGAAAGGTCCCACATCCAAGTAATGATGTATCAATTTAGATTTAATTTAGAAAAGTAAAATTGTTTATGTTGCCAGTTACTCAATGTATGTTCCCATACTGTGTCTTAATATAGGCATACTAAAAATTGCCCTTGTAGTGTACTTATTGTCTTTGCTTAGTTTACAGGTTATCTCAGGCCACTCGACTTTAACAACCAAGCAGCCTGACACACCTTCATCATCAGACTATTATCTGCATGTTTTTCTGGTCTTTCCCTTTCTTTTTCAACCTCCAAATCCCATTTTATAGTATTTATAAATGGAATTCCACTTCATCATGGTCATTTGGCTTATTGTTCTAATAAATCAAGGGCTGTCCGCTATTGCTACTTCTTCCTGGAAAATAAACTGCTCTGGATGGAGCTTTTCAACTGCTGCTAATGGAGGTCACATTCACAGACACGCATTTACTCAAACACCTGCAGAAAAAAAGGGATATGCCCAAACAAACTCTTGGGTCCAAAGTACGTACCAAAATGTGATATATTCTACTAATTTCATATGCTGTCACATGCCATTAAAAGAACAAACTAGCGTGGTTTTATTTTTTTCTGTAATTGTGTAGTACTAACAAATATTTTACTCACAGTAAATAGTTTACAGAATTGTTAATTTATATATTCATGATAATCATTTTCCTCCTCCATTTTAGAGCAACACAAAATAAATGTGTGAAAGTCTGTTAAGGTTTGGATTTTCTAAGTGTTTTTTTTTGTTTGTTTTTTTTGTTTTATTTGTCTCTGTGATGTGCCAAAATGCTTTGTGTACTTGATGTAAAGTTTTTTTCTTTCAAACCCTTTCATTTTCGGTCTAATGACTATATTATATTTTTAATATTGAACGTTTTTAAATTACTGATGTAGTGTGCTGTATAAAATGTTTTCATAGATTCAAATTCCTGCTTAGAATTCCTTTTAAAAAAAGCATTAAGGTGTTTAAGGGTTAATGTGAACAATACATTTTTGGCCATATTAGATGCATTTCCACTAGACTGAAAAGTTATTCGTCCAATAAATTTCAACGAATGCAATAATAATATTCCAATGCCATTGTGTGTGCTGTAATTTCACAATTCCTTTAGTTATAAGGACCAATATGTTTTCATTTAGAGTGAACATTTGATGCATAAAATGTCATTAAATTTATCCTCCATGTGTGATTTTATGTTCCAGGTTCTACCTGTTCTCACATGTTCGCATTCACAGTAGTTACTGATTTAAGGAACTTCATACTGGATCTTGTTTTCACCACTAACTTCAAATCACCAAATGTTATATCCTGCAAAAAAATGTCTTGTAGAGTCTCTTCATCCATACAAACATATTTCCGCACATTTAATTGTAAGTGGAAAAACAGTGAGATCAATTGTGATTCAACTCATTTCACTCTTCAGACAAAAATAAATTTTGTGTCTCTGCCGTATGGACTAAATAAAAAATATTCTGATCGTAGTTACAAGAACTGAATATGTATGAACAGCTCAAATATGCCGAATGTATTTTGAATATTTAATGAGATATAAAATACAAGTCTGTTTCAGCAACTATTAAAATCTGTCTTGTATGAATGTGCCATAGACTGAAAATGAATGGAGAGAGAGAGGCTAAAACAAGAGAAAGGAGGACTAGAATTGGGGGATGATGGGGGGAGAAAAACAAAGACTGTCAAAGCTTCATCAACGTACTATAAATGAGTGGCACAGACATTTTCCAGCATCAAACTCAGAATAGCACATTTGTATTTTTGTCTGAGTATCTTTCTCTTCATCTTGATATTTTTCTCTGCTTCTGCTTGACCTCATCTCCCTCTTCTTCACCTTCACTTTATATATATATTTTTTTAAATCACACCACAGTTCCTCTCAATAAAACATCCATCCATTAATTTTCTTTACCCGCTTAATCCAATTCAGGGTTGCTGGGGTGGGGGCTGGAAACCATCCATGCTATCATTGAGTAAGAGGCGGGTTACACCCTGTA
This sequence comes from Menidia beryllina, assembly GCA_013363375.1. NCBI lineage: Eukaryota > Metazoa > Chordata > Actinopteri > Atheriniformes > Atherinopsidae > Menidia > Menidia beryllina. Next base: position 19,685,357 of record JABUIW010000020.1, read on the forward strand.
TGGGGTTAGCTACTTCATCAAATGGTCACACAAAACAATCATGCAGAATTAGAATCACAAATTAAAGTTATTTTCTTTAGATGTTGAGGGGAAGCCAAAGGAGTGGACAACAACTCACAGATAAACAAGGACATCCTGTTAACACAGCACAGAAAGGGATTTGAACCAGGAACCATATTGAGGCCCTTTTCCCTTTTCAGCTCAACTAAAACATTTCCAGCTCAACGTGGCTTATTTTAGGCTCTATTCCATTGCAAGCACCATTTAAATGTTGACGTCATTTATATGCAACACAAACAATGAAGGACATAAAGCAACAGTATATCTGCTGAACCTTATTATTGGACTGAGTGTTTGCTTCATGTAGCCATACCTTTGATGTTCACACCAAAAAATTAATTGTACATTCATTGTTGCAGCTAAATCTGTAACTGAAACCAGACACTACCATCTTAAAGGAACACAGAAAAAACAAAGAGTAAAATTGATTCCATTTGAGTTGCACGGAAGAGGGTCATAACATGATGGTCCTAACCATTTCACCACTTGCTGTACATCGTTAAAGCAAATGACATTGTAAGACAGTTTGATCATGTTCGCTACCTCACCGAGGAGAGAAATTAATGTAGCAAGTAACTGTCATTTTTAAAAAGACAACTATGCTTTTTCAAGATGCTCTAGATACAAAAGCTAGCAAATTGGTGCAGAGAATATTCCTTGTCTGCCTCCTCCTCATCACCACAACCCCCCGACCTCGATCACCCAGCCCCTTTACCCAGCCTCCATCAATGCCATCAAATAGAAATGCACTTGTTTCCTTGCTGCAGGCAGCCAGCAAGAAAGGGGTTAAGACAGAATGCATTAATAAAAGAAAATTATAGCGTAAACAGTTCATAAAATCTCACAGCCCCTGATGTTGGGGCTAGATCATTAAATTTCTGCAACAATTAGACCTTTTCTCACAGCAGCAAATTGGAGTCGTTGCCATGGCAAATCTGAGCCCTTAAGTCATATATCTTTGATTGCAGAAAGGTCAGACGCAGACAGCCTAATAACTCAGGGAGCTGTTTGACAGATTTCATCCAAGCACAATCACATAACAGAGCCAAACTATGTCAGCAGTTGTTAAAAGCAAGGGAGGGGTCAGTAAAAAGGTCTGGGTTATGAAATGTTTCTGCATGGCTAGACTCAACCTGAAATGTTCATAACTGACCTAAATACATTGCAATAACAAAAAAACATTTCTTTAAGAACTTCCTGTATTTTTGGGAGTCTGGCTAAATACCACTTTAAATAAAGTATAGAATAATTTTTTCCATTTGTTGTGGAAATTGAGGGATAGAGTGACTTTCAGTGTGACACTGAGTGTAAGATTATATAATATTGTCTACAATCCTGATATATAGAACTTCAAATGACAAGTTTCACTTGTTCCCCATTTATGCTGCATCTCTGATATTTCTGCATGTTTAGACACTTCGGTCCTTGCCATCCCTCATTCATTACACTCAGTAGGCAGTGCTGGCATCTCAGGAGAAGTGTATTTCAGAAGGGATCAGAAAAGAATGCTAATGCCTCCCCCTGCTGGGAAAAATATAACAGTGCATCATGCTCCCTTCAAACCAAAGAGACAGAGACGTTATTTAAAAAATGACAAACAATTTCTTCACGTGACAGGAATCTAAGGAGAAATTCTAATAAACTGAATTTATTCTCTTACAGCTCTTCTTAAACACTGACTACAAAATGGTAATCTTTTATTCCGTTCATAACTTACAAGATCATTGTCAAGATGTTTGTATAATGTGAACTTGAAAATTCAAAACGAAAAATTTGATAGATGGATGGAAACCCCAATATAATATTGATGGGATTAATGGATTTTGTAGTCTTGTTTTATCAGTGCACCAAGACCAGTCTGTGAAATAAACTGAAACAATCTATGAGAGACTATTGAGATACTTTGCATTGTTGTTTGTATTCTTTTTAATCGGATGTGAATCCATGTTAAAGATAAATCTATACCTTGTCTCAAATGATAATAAACGTCAGACAGGGAAATACTGACATGCTATTTCACTTTTATTATGAAAAGAATATCTGATCTCCTCTGGTTTGACAGAAACTATGTGAAGAGTAAAAAAAAAAAACAACAAGTATATTAAGGTGATAAATGCATTATAAAAATTGCTCTTTTCTCAACGTAACAAAGTACTTTGATTTTCAGTTATTATCTAATTATTTTCCTGAACGTAAACACTAAGTGAAGAAGCCTTGAAACCTTGTAACTCTAAATGAGATACAACTAAGGTTGTTTTTTTTTAGTCTTTAAATATCTAGTTATATTCACATTCTGTAATTTAAGTAGAATTTGTAATTGTACTATACACCCTATGGGCTGAGGACTTTGTGCCTTATCATAGGAAAAAGATGAAGTTAACTCCAATGTGGAAACATCCAAATGGTACAAATTTTCCTCTCACTGTCTATAGGGGCTATATTAACTACATAACAGTGTCCATGGAGAAGTCACTGAAATCCAAAATAGTCTCTGGTGTGTCCACTATGGAGTATGAATGTGTGAGATACAAAAGCCTAGCATCTATGATGCTATCTAGACTTAGGAAGTGCTGTATAAGTGTATGTGTGTGTGAAGGACTCAGGATTTCTCCCCTCTTTTTGCTTGTGAACTGCATGGTTGAGATGGTTCGTCGTGGTCAACTTTTACTTGTACTTAACATTAAATGCTTCTCAGCATGGAGGCTTGGGGCTTCCTTGGGTTGCAGTGTAGCTCTGGGCTCAAGTTCAGCAGACCAGAGGCCTTCTACTCAGTTCCCTTAATGGTGAAAATAAATTAATACAATTATTCTGTAAACTATGACAGCAATACATCCCTTTGTGACCACTAGGCTGGATTACTGTAATGCAATTTATGTGGGGTTTAGTGGGTCCTCCATTGCTAGTCTTCAAATGGCTCAAAATATTGCTGCGTTTCTTCTAACTGGTGCACATAAATATGAGCAAATTTCTTCTATTTTAGCCTCACTTCAATGGCTGCCCATACATTTTAGTTTTAAAAATGATTTTATTTGCTTTCAAATCCCTCAATGGTTTGTCCCACCATACCTGTATGAGCTGCAACCAACCCCCTATCACCGGTTCTCTCAGGCCAGTGGATCATCTGCTCCTGAGTGTTCTGAAAACAAAGCCCTGATTGTTCTGAAAACAAAGAAAAGAGTAGACTCTCTTCTTTCATCAGGAAAATAAAATGTGTTTCTACCTTATTCCGTTCTTCCTTGACTTGCGTCTCACCGGCAACATGTTCTCTCATAGCAAACTGTTACGTTTTTTTTATTTGCCTACAGTCTATGCTCATGTCCCATCAAAAGTGGCACTGCCACCTAGAGGGTCAATTTGTTAGTACATACTCTGTCTAGAAGCCTGATATTTACGGACAAGCTTTAGCAGATCGTCCCCCAAGCCACTCTCGTTGAAAAACATAAAAGACGTCTATAGACGTCTGGCAGCCAATGAGTGGTCTGACAGCAGCATCTACATCACTGCTGCTGCAATACCTTTCAAAGTGCCGACATTGCCAACTGTTGAAAGAGTAGCTAGACATAAGAGAAATGTTCAGCCACCTAAGAGGTTGACTGAGAGTTGCTTAGGATTCGCTTCAGTTTTGCGTATTGCCTAAAAATAACATTAATTGAAGTTCATGTTTATGTAAAAGAAAAAGGAAAGAAATGTTGGTATAAAAGTTAACAATGTTGATATGATTCTAAGTTAGAGTTTCGATGCTTGAGACACTTTAAAAAAATTTTAAAATTGTTTAAATTGAAAAGTTGTTCCCAAGAAAAGCTGATGGCTATATTTTAAGTGGTAATTTTTTTTTTCTCTATGGGGGAAGGATGTGATGTTGCATGGAAGCATGGAAGCTCTAGAATTCCAATACCCAGCACGCAACAGGGTTCAGGCGCTTGTGCGGTAGCCCCGCAAGAGGTGTTCAAGTGGTTGTTGAATGTAGCACTGTGTGGAGTTATGCCGGATCTAACAGTAAACATGCCAACTCGTCTGTTTATTATAAAATAGGAAAGACAACACCTTCCATCTCTCAAAGACCTGTACGCCTCCAGGTCCCCAAAGAGAGCATGAAAGATTTTTGCTGACTCCTCCCACCCTGGACATGGACTCTTTCAGACTCTACCCCCTGGCAGAAGGTTGCGGTCCATCAGGACCAAAACCTCCCACCACAAGCATAGTTCCTTCCTGTCTGCTACTGGACTCATCAACAAGTCCAGGGAGCCACACTTAATTAGCTGTGCACCCCCCAATTACACGTTACATTAACATATCATTTCTTAAACTAATCGCCTCCCATCTGATGTGTACTACATACTGCACTGTAACAATATTCATTGCACATAATTACATTTGCAATACCTTCATGTACGTCGCACTATGTTTTTGCACTGTAATGCTACTACTCTATTTACACTTAATTCTTTTTTTTTTTATCTTTGTGCATTTTCTGCACCACAACCATGTCAAATTCCTTGTTTGTAAAAATACTTAGTCAACAAACCTGATTCTGATATAGACCAGTGAGCAGTGCTGAAAAGTGCTATAACTGGAATCAGAGGCAGTAATATACAGTAAGGATCTGGTAAGTAACGAAAAGACTGATAAGCTGCCTCTCTCTGCTCCCTCTGTCCTTCTCTCACCCTCTCTCTCTTTCCCTCTCTCTCTCTCCCCCCCAACCGGCCGAGGCAGATGGCCGCCCACCCTGAGCCATGGTTCTGCTCGAGGTTTCTGCCTGTTAAAAGGAAGTTTTTCCTTGCCTGTGTCGCCTAGTGCTTGCTCATGGTGGGAATTGTTGGGTTTCTGCAATTACCTTCAGAGTAGGGTCTGACCTGCTCTGTTTGGAAAGCGCTGTGAGACAACTGTTGTTGTGATGTGGCACTATATAAATAAAATTGAATTTAATTTAATTGAATAAGCTTATATAGAGGGTAATGTGATTACTAAATGAGGAGCAGGTGAACACACGTGAGCAGAGTGGAACTGAGGAAGTGCAGTTGGAGGTGATGCAGAAGAAGAACACAGGAAGTGAAGAAATACACCAGAACATGAAGAAACATGGATCAGTTCAAAGGCTCTGCACAGGCCTGATAATGGTACGCTGACATGAATTAGATATGTTGGAAGGGGCTCTTGAGGACCGACTTTGAATGCCCCTGGTCTAGAATGTCTCAGAAAACGATTTTGTTTGTACATAGGGGATGAAGAGCCCACAGGGGTTGAAGGGCAGCAAAGTGAAACATCCAGCAATGAAAATATGCATTATAAAATAGTTGTTCCCAACAACCTCCACATAAAATTGAGAACAGTCTCTTTTTGCCTTAAGCACATTCCAAGTGCAGTGAGTAACCATTTCCACACATTCTAGATCAATGGGGCAAACTGTCTATGATACATAATTCAAGTTTTTGATCTGGATGTCAAACAACCCTTACCCACCTTCTGAAACGGGTAGGAAAAGCAAAGCCGGTCAAGTGAGGTCAGGTCAAGTGATAACCTTTCCAGGGGAGAGCTCTACCAGTTTAGAAAGCCTAGACACCCGCCCAATTTTTTTTGTGGTTACCGTCCAGTGACCAGAGACTGATACCAGTTTACAGATACCACCACAATCAGATCAATATCTCGATGCCCAAAGAAAAAACACTTTTTGTCCAATCCTGTTGACCATCAACCAGTTAAGTTTGGAACCACCTATCTAAATTGGGAAAGGGCCTTGCTCATAACAAAAACTGAAGGTCTAACTGCTCCTTATCCTTTGTTAACACAATGGAGCACTGTTACGTCCCCTGCCCCACCAATGGAAGGGAGGAGAGAACTTGGCACCTTTAATAAAGCGTAGTCTTTGTAAAGTGAAAAAAATAAGGTTTATTGGTCTCCCAAAAGACAAAGAAGACTCAACAACTGTGGGGGATAAGTGGGCCGTTAGGTTGTGCCAAATCAAAGAAATCAGCAAAACAAAACAGGGCCTAACTAACAGTACCTTTGAAAGAAAGCAAAAGAAAAGAAGACCCTGCTACTCTGAGCTAATAAAGATTCATAATAATACAAGAGTGGCACCAACCTACTTACCTGAGTGATGAAGGTGTAAAGGGTACAGGGTACCCTAACTTACCTAGCCCACAATCTCCCACCACAAACTTTCAAACCAGGTAGCACAATGATTTTCCAGTCTCCCCAAAGAATTGCAGGTCCTGTCAGCAAAATGCCACCTCTTGGCCTCCAGGTGAGCTGCTTTTATCCTGCTTGGCCACCTCAAGGTAAAGTGTTCCCAGCTGCCAGCTACCTGGGAAGGAAACAAAAAAGGGGAAGGGGGGAGGAAAACAAAAACAAAAGTGCAGATATTCCTGCTTGGAATACTCGTGTTTGGGAGGAGGGAGGGGGTGGGGTGGGGTGGGCAGAGGGTCTATCTGCAGGTTCAGCCAGGGCAAAAGTTGCAGAGAAGCAGCTCTAAGGCTGCTCTCAGGAAGCCAGATTGAGATAAGAGAGATAGCTTTGTTCCAGACAGAACGTGTTTTGTCTGCCTTAAGTCCTCATTAGGTTTCTCAATGATTCCAATTTAGCCGAATTGTGTTAGTTTCCCTCGATCCGGACCACCAACTTCTCCAAGGTGGTACCCATCTCCTTCATTCTGTCGGACATCCTGCCCCACTGAGTGTCCTGTTTGCTCTACTGAGCATCCAGTTTACTCTCCAGAGCGTCGTGTTTGCAAGTCAACTCGCACAAAGTTTGAGTCTGAGTGCTGATCACTCGGAGTAGCAGCTCGATCAGTTAGGTTTTTGGAAGTGAAAAGGCAGAACGAGGCTATGAGATATGACAGGACAAAGATAGCAAGCAGGCAAAAAAAGGGCAGGGGAGGGAGCAGAAATAAACATGTCTGCACTCGCCCAGAGCCGGAAAAAGAAGGTAAAAACTTAACTGAAACAAGTTGATCATACCATAATCATCTTCCAATCAATCATCAGTGCAATAGTGTTAGTTATTTCTGCTGTGATATTGCATCAAGGGAATTACATCTCTATCGAATGGTATCTTCCAGGAAAGACATAAATGCATGTAGGAAATAAAGAGATGTGTTGGATGAATTCTATTTGTTATAAGAGTAGCGTGTCTCCTTTAAGGAATAGAGCTTTGCGCATGTGCAGGCATAATGTGTGTGTGTGGTAGAGCGAGAGAGAGAGAGAGAGAGAGAGAGAGAGAGAGAGAGAGAGAGAGAGGAGAGTTTGAACGAGTGCAATGGTGAATGGCAGCAACAGCAAGAGACTGGTTAGCCCAAAGTTATTAGAGAGTTTAGCAGTGAATGTACAGTTTATGTCACAGTTGTCGGCGAATCAAGGCTGTCACCATTTAATTTCCCTTTGAAAGTTATTATGGAAAGCTAATGTTTCATGAAAGTGGAGACCTAAGTAAACTGTATGGATTAACGTCAAAGTTACTGGATTTATTTTTCCTCTAACTTTATTATTTCTATCTTCTATTGCTTTATCATTCAGTTTAAAAAAAACTTGCTTAATAGCCCCCTGGAGATGGTAAACCTTCTCACTGGAAACATAGATGTGATTGTTCTTTTTGTATGCATAGATTGATACTTTGAACAAGTTGACACTTAAGCAAGGCTTTGATGATCTAAGGACACTTAATTACAGGAAACAGGATTCCTTTCAAAACCACACCAGGGATAGTTCACAGAGGCTTCATGTGATAAGAAAAGAATGGTTTAATTTTGGAAGGCATTTGATCAATTTAATCTTCATTTGAATCATTCTAAGTATAAATCAGTGTTACTTTGTTCACAAGAAATTGGTTGACACAACAGGTGGCTATAAATAAATGTGTTATGTTTAAAACATGTCTAAAAAATGTTTAAAATTTTCTTTGATAGAGCCATACAAGTTTAATCTCCCAATATAATCTTGAATTAATTAATTCTCTTCCCTGTGACATTCATACAGTTAAATAATTGATGTCTTAAATGCTTTTGGAGAGGCCACAAGCGGTCCCATCCAGCAATTCTCCACCGCTTATCTGGGGTCGGGTCATGGGGGCAGCAGCCGAAGCAGGGAACCCAGACTTCCCTCTCCCCGGCCACTTCTGCCAGCTCCTCCGGGGGGATCCCGAGGCGTTCCCAGGCCAGCCGGGACACATAGTCCCTCCAGCGTGTCCTGGGTCTTCCTCTTGGCCTTCTCCCGGTGGGACGTGCCCGGAACACCTTACCAGGGAGGCAACCAGGAGGCATCCTGATCAGATGCCCGAGCCACCTCAACTGGCTCCTCTTAACGTGGAGGAGCAGCGGCTCTACTCCGAGCCCCTCCCGGATGGCCGAGCTTCTCACCCTATCTCTAAGGGAAAGCCCAGCCACCCTGCGGTGGAAACTCATTTCGGCCACTTGTATCTCGTTCTATCGGTCACTACCCAAAGTTCGTGGCCATAAACGAGGGTAGGAACGTAGATCTGATAAATTGAGAGTTTCACCTTTAAGCGCAGCTCTCTCTTCATCACGACAGACCGGTACAGTGCCCGCATAGACGCCCCACCGATCCGCCTGTCGATCCCACGCTCGCTACCCCTATTCGCGAACAAGACCCCGAGATACTTGAACTCCTCCACTTGGGGATGGACGTCCCCCCTGACCCAGAGAGGGCACTCTACCCTTTTCTGGTGAGAGACCATGGTCTCAGTCTTGGAGGCACTGATCCTAATCCCAGCCGCTTCGCACTCGGCTGCGAACCGCTCCAGCGAGAGCTGACTTGATGGAGCCAACAGGACCACATCATCTGCAAACAGCAGAGATGCGATCCTAAGGCCACCTAGACAGACAACCTCAACACCTCGGCTGCACCTAGAAATCCTGTCCATAAAAGTTATGAACAGAACCGGAGACATAGGGCAGCCTTGGCGGAGTCCAACTCCCACCGGAAACGGATCCGACTTACTACTGGCAATGCGAACCAAGCTCTGACTCCGGTCGTACAGGGACCGAACAGCCCGTAACAAAGGGCCAGGTACCCCATAGTCCCGGAGCACCTCCAATAGGATACCCCGAGGGACACGGTCGAAACGCCTTTTCCAAGTCCACAAAACACATGTGGACGGGTTGAGTGAACTTCCATGCACCCTACACAACCCCACTGAGGGTATAGAGCTTGTCCAGCATTCCTCAGCCAGGACGAAAACCACACTGCTCCTCCTCAATCCGAGATTCGACTATCCAACGGACCCTCCTCTCCAGAACCGCTGAATAGACCTTCCCAGGGAGGCTTAAGAGTGTGATCCCCCTGTAGTTGGAACACAACCTTCGGTCCCCCTTTTTAAATAGGGGGACCACCACCCCAGTCTGCCAATCCAGCGGAACTGCCCTAGATGTCCACGCGATGTTGCAGAGTCGCGTTAGCCAACGCAGCCCCTCAACACCCAGAGCCTTGAGGAACCCCGGCCGAATCTCTTCCATCCCCACAGCCTTGCCACCGCGGAGCTTTTTTACTACCCCAGAGACTACCTATCTCGGGACATCAGCCCCGGAGATTGGAGAGCCCAACTCCAGATCCCCAGGCCCTGCCCCTCCAATGGAGGACGCACCAGTGGGATTGAGGAGGTCTTCGAAGTACTCCGCCCACCGACCCACAACGTCACGAGTTGTGGGTCGAGACGCCGGATGGTGGACCAGAATCACCTCGAAGCCATACGGAAGTCTTTTTCCATGGCCTCACCAAACTCCTCCCACGCCCGAGTTTTTGCCTCGGCAACCACCCGAGCCGCATGTCGCTTGGACCGCTGATACCCATCGGCTGCCTCTAGAGTCCCACAGGCCAAAAATAGGCCCGATAGGACTCTTTCTTCAGCCTGACGGCATCCCTCATTGCCGGTGTCCACCAGCGGGTTCGAGGGGTTGCCGCCACGACAGGCACCGACCGCCCTGCGACCGCAGCTCCGGGAGGCCGCATCATTAATGGAGGCGCGGAACACGGCCCACTCGGACTCAATGTCCCCCGCCTCCCCGGGAATGTGCTCGAAACTCAGGTGGGAGTTAAAGCTCCGCCTAACAGGGGACTCCGCCAGGCGCTCCCAGCAGACCCTCACAACACGTTTGCGCATCCCAAGTTGATCATTGAATTGCGGGCTAGAGTGTCCTGGTGTCAGGTGCACATATGAACACTCTTATGTCTGACAATCCAATGCCAAGCACAGAAGTCCAACAACAAAACATCACTCGGACTCAAGCTGGGGGGGCCATTCCTCCCAACCACGCCCCTCTAGGTCTCACTGTCATTGCCCATTGTGATCGTTGAAGTCCCCCAGCAAAACAAGGTCCCCAGGGGGGGCACCCTCCAGCACCCCCTCTAAGGACTCCAAAAAGGGTGGATACTCTGCACTGCTGTTAGGCGCATAGGCACAAACAACAGTCAGCACCCGTCCCCCCACCCGGAGACGAAGGGGTGCTACTCTCTCGTTCACCAGGGTGAACCCCAACGTACAGGCACCGAGATGGGGGGAAATAAGTATGCCCACTCCTGCTCTGCCGCTCTCACCGGGGGCAACTCCAGAGTAGGTTGTCCAACCCCTCCCAAGAAGGCTGGTTCTAGAGCCAGAGCTGTGTGTCAAGGCGAGACCGACTAAGTCCAGCCGGAATCTCTCCGCCTCGCACACCAACTCAAGCTCTTTCCCCGCCAGAGAGGTGACATTCCACGTCCCAAGAGCCAGCTTCTGCAGCCGGGGATCGAAGCGCCAAAGTCCCCGACTCCGGCCACCACCCAGGGCACAATGCACCCGATACCTTTGGCCCCTCCCATGGTTGGTGAGCCCATGGAAAGGGGGACCCATGTCTCCTCTTTGGGCTGGGCCCGACCGGGCCCCATGGGTTAAGGCCCGGCCACCAGGTGTTCGCCAGCGTGCCCCACCTCTGGGCCTGGCTCCAGGGTTGGGCCTCTGTGGCCCGCGTCTAGGCGAGGGAACTCTGGTCCCACTCTGGCCATATTAATATCATATGTTCATATGTAATATCTTACTTGATTAGTGTATTACTAAATGTTTAGTTGAGTTAGGACTGAGGGATCAGGACAAGTTCCCTAGCAGTCTAGAATGTGAGATGCGTATCTAAAGGAAGTTTCGGGGTACCCTGACCAGTCCGTAAAAGGCCCAAAAGTTTTCCCCCTGAGGAGACTATGCTTATAATGTAGATCCATCAATATCATTTAAAAGGAGAAAGTTAGTGTTCTCCCGAAATTCGCTGGGATTAGAGCGGCCAACAGGTATGGTGTGTGTCCCGGTTAAAAGACACGGAGGCAGATGTCTGGTTTGATCAGAATTACGAGACGTAGGTGGTTCTATAAAGAAATACAAACAGCAATCGGTGCAACATAACATTAATAATGTACATAAATAGGTCAACAGAAAGGAATATATTCAATAATGAGGCATGACTCATATTGTGAACAAGCACATGTAAACACGGCGAGAATTAGCGTAGTAGCTAAGCGTCGTGGCAGTATTAGCCTTAGCCACATTCAAGTAAAGCCAATGACACCATACCGCACAATGAAATACCGTTAATCTCACCCTTTGTCATGTACGTGTGACCTATAGATCTGGTGGCTGTTGTGGGGAGGAGAGCCAGGAGGCCCGCCTCAAGGACTCAGCCA
>JABUIW010000020.1:19712070-19741728 GCA_013363375.1 Menidia beryllina
GCACCAGAACCTGACAACAATCCCAGCCCAGATGGCAAAATGGCACTCACTATTTTGGATGGGTGGATCGAGCACACCAGCCACTTGGGCAACCGGCATATAGCCGACCTATAGTAGAGGAAACAAAGACGCGCACCTCGCAGGGGACTGCTCAGCTATAAAGCTATCTGCCCCGCCCACCAATCAGTCGCTACACCTGGTGTGTATAGTTGGGAGGGTGGAACACCATCCCACCTCACATATCTTCATATAAAACTGTTAAAATAAAACTCAGCCTTATATTAACCATCTGCTACAAGATTTAGTAAAACATACCTGTATTTCACACATGGGCATCGAGGTAAAGTCAGTCTCTAGCATAAAACACGCTCCTGCAAGGAGGAGCCACAATGTTAACGTGGGAAATTCCCACCACACTTTCTCACGAACATTTCTAAAACGCAACAAAAACAGTATAATAGCAAAACAATGTGACCTACATAAAACATATTTCAATAATATGCAAAAACGAAAACCATAAACATATTTTATATATAATATTTCTTTATAACATTGCAGAGACACGTTACCTCGACAGTGATCCTCGTGGCTCTGAGGATTACCCATAATACCCTGATCTTTCAAGGGTGAATGTAATACTCCGTTAAACCAGCAGATGGTGCCTTTTAGCAGGATTTAACCTGAACCATTTTAACTATGTTACATACACACCAATAGTCCACTAGGTATTAGGATATAGAATGATTAGGCACAGAAATGACGAGCTGTACCCAGTGGTATCAGAAAAACAAATCTTTGCACATCTCACATGCAGGTGCGGTGTAATCAGAACATCTATGGTGCGTTCACGAGCGCCAGACATATGGAAACTAACCGAAAAGACAATATTCTGAACAATATCAAACAGAAAATAACTGGGCTTTCTAATATCATTATTGATAGATAATTCGGACAATAGATTATTTTCAACATTTTTGGATCATATTTAAAGGTGACTGTACGATGGAATTGCTTTAGTGTTCACACAGCTTGAGGATAAGTAGTTACAACCAATCTACCATCTTAGCAATTGTTTTTCAGAAATACTTTCTGTACTTTTTTCTTCCTTTTTGTATGTCTGTCCGCTCTGGTTTGTGACAAAGAGACACAATTATCTACTTCATTTGAGTCCTGGTTCTTTGTCGTTGGATAGGTGGAATTATGAGTGAGGAGGAACTATCCCCCCCAACCGGTAACATTACGACACTGACGAGCACACCGAGCTGCTTAGTGGGGGTCAACACCACTTTGCTGACCATTTCTGTGTCGCAACCAGTTTGGTTAACTTTGCAGGCTGCTGATTGCACATGGGCAGTGTTCAACCTCTTTAAGTGGTCCACATATTCTTTTGCACGCAACATCACAACTATGGAAATACATGACATGTTGTACATTGTATTTGTTGTAGAAAGGTAGGAATTGACAACCAGATCCAGATGAATTCTGCTTCTTTTGCTCTTCATCTGCATGTATCTTTATCTACACACTTACAACTTATGATCTCGCGACCTACTGACGAGTATCCAAAACACAGCAAATAAAAGATTGAAATGCATTTGAATGTGACTCCAACAACTGTCTTTATGAAAGTAAACAGCTCATAAAATAAATGTTGATGTCACAAGGATAATGAAGTTGATTGATAAAGATATTGATGTAATTGCCATTTGAAATAAGTTATTCAATTCAAAATAAATATTAATACATGTATTTACTGTACATAAAACCCTTGTGGTATTGTTTTTCATATGGATCATGTACGATACATGTTTATAAAATGTTTATTAAGGTGTTGATTATTTAGTAAGGGCATGGCATTACTCAATGCAAAGGTCACTACACTGGTATTGTCACCCAGTGTTAATTAGACAGAAAATCTGTTTGCTGTGGAGCTGTTCCTTCCAACTTTGGGTGAACAGGTCGGATATGAGAATGTAGTTAATAGTTCTCGAGAGAATAAGGCTGTTGTGGCCTTTGTTCATCCAGAGTGACTGAGTGTCGTGTTGGATGATTTGTCTGTATCTGGAATGAAGGTAATCCTTATCTCCTCTGTGACATTTGTTTTTTAAGCACAGATTACATACAACCAGTTTGAAGTATTGTATTTATTTTCTGGTTGTTTTAGGCAGCTTGTTCTCTGCTTGTGCTGATGTTGACCTGTTCTACAAGATAAATTAAATACCAGTATAACAATGAATCTTTGGTGTTTAAATAGATGTTTCCTTTGAAATTGGTGTGCAGACAACTTACCTTTATATCTTCCTTTGCAAGCCCTGCTGAAAAGTTAATGTGCACAGTGTACTAAAATTTAGCATACTTTTGGGTACTTAACTCATTGACTGCCAGAGTTTTTTGAGCATTTTGACTGATTTTTCAAGAGCCACAGAGTAGTTTGTGCTATGACTATGTAAACACCGAACACACCAAAAGGAAGAGTAGACTCTTTTCTTTCATCAGGAAAAAAAATGTGTTTCTACCTTATTCCGTTCTTCCTCGACTTGCGTCTCACCGGCAACATGTTCTCCCATAGCAAACCGTTACGTTTTTTTTATTTGCCTACAGTCTATGCTAATCTCCCGTCAAAAGTGGCACTGCCACCTAGAGGGTCAATTTTCTAGTACATACTCTGTCTAGAAGCCTGATATTTACGGACAAGCTTTAGCAGATCGTCCCCCAAGCTACTCTCGTTGAAAAACATAAAAGACGTCTTATAGACGTCTTTGGCAGCCAATGAGTTAAAGGCCCTTCAAGTGTGTTTATGATTAGTTAACTTGAAGTATGCTATTTTGGAACAACTAATTTTGTACTAAATATATTTAATTGTAATTAAATTGTGGAAAAGCTCAACTTGAAGTCTACTTAGTGTACTTTGATGTGCTAAAGTGGAACAACTTTAAGTATATTTAGTATACTTTAAGTATATGAGTTTATATGTACTAATATGTGCTTTATTAGTCAAATTAAAGTATACATTAAAAATTATTTGTTAGTGTCTTAAAAATATATAAGCTTTATACTTTTAATATATTCTTTGTATGGTAATAATATGCTTATTTATACTGTTGGTTTATTCCAATTACTAAAAAAGCATACTTTGCAGTTAATAGTCAATATACTTTAGCATTTAGCTTTATACTTGTAATATATTCTTTGTATGGTAATAATATGCTTATTTATACTCTTAGCTTATTCCAATTACTAAAAAAGCATACTTTGCAGTTAATAGTCAATATACTTTAGCATTACTTTGCTCTACTACTTTCTACCTTGCACATTCTTGCAAATGTATTACCAGTATACTTAAGGCTGAAAGACTTGTGGGACTACATCCATGCAGGTGAAAAAATATACTTTAATGTATGTGAACCATGTACATTACAAATAATACAACAACTTGTACCATTTCAGAATATATAAACATTTACATATAGATTTTAACCATTTTCATAATAAAACTTACCAAACACTTTCAAATTCTTATAGAAATAGGTCAATTTCTGGCAACAGACCTAAACATTACACATGCACGTTAAAGAACACAAGAATACTGAACAATGAAAAACTAAATTCCTAATTATATACCTCTAACCCCTCGCACCATACAGAAACATGCACACACAGTACACATTATGTTGCTTTTCTTTGGCTGAACTGCTCATTATTACACTTTCGTCTGATGGCTGTTCACACATCAGAGACGCTTGTTTGTGGAAACTCCTGAAGAACAGCGTCTGAAGAACAGACGAGAGATACTGTAAGTCACGCAGCATATTCATAGTATTTTTTTAACAGTACATCAGGAAAGTCTGAGAAATTGGATCAGTATGATATACCAATATTGCTACCAGTACATAATCCAACATGTATTTAATAATTACTGGTTGTCTGTTTCTGCGTGATATAGCTGCTATAGAAATCACAGAAGCTTTTAAATAGACTGCATGTAACTCAAGACAATCCCATACCTGTAATAGCCTGCACTTTGGCAACATCAAGTTGTGTTTTTAGCGGTCCCCCCCTCCCAGACTTTCCAGTTAGGGTGGACTGTGCAAGGCCCTCCTTCGTGAATACCAGGACAGCCAGCTCCTGGGCAAAAATTGACATGCAGGATCTATTGCCGCAGGAAGGCCCTCTTTGTAACTGTCACTGTGCTGCCAGCCAATGGGTGCTGCAAATGGGAGAGAAAGAGAGATTGTTGTCAGGTTCTGGTGCAATACCTGCCGTGCGTTTCTGCAGCGTTGCGCGGCTGGCGTTGGCGGCTGCAGTTGGAGGCTGGTGCGGCGAGCGGCTTCCATCCGGCCCTCGTCAGCTGATCTGCTCCCTCCCTGGTTGGCTGTGTCACCACATCCGGGATTCTTTAAGAGGATTATCTCTATGAGGAATGACCAACAATGTGCTTAATTTAATCTTTGCTTGGAAACACCACTAGTAATTTTTTGTTGCTGACAAACTTTTGGTCCATTTTGAAACATAATGTATATGTGAATTTTAAACATTGTAGTTTCAGCATTTATTGTCAAAGTATCATTTATACAGTGCTATTGAGAGGAAATGTGAATATTTCTTTTGCAAGTCGATTTAAAGTGTGCACCCCTCAAATTTCTGCTTGCGCCCCTAGAATTTTTTTTTAATTTTTTATTTATTTATTCGTTTATTTGATAGGGATAAGTATGTTTCATGAAACATGTCACACACTATAACATTTTAGCTAAGGCTAATTCACAATGCCTGTCCCCAGTTAGGCTTTTACACGAAACACAGTGACTGCACAACACAACAAATTACACAATAAAACATCACAGATAAAAGATCAAGACAGTCAGATTAACAATGTCCACATGTCTGACCTCTCAATAAAAAGTCTTTAAGTTTGTGTTTAAAAAGGACCCAATTTGACTCTCCCTTCAGTTCTGCAGGTAATGAATTCCAGGTTTTTGTGCCTTGTACAGTGAAAGCTGATTGTCCTAATGAGGTTTTGCGTCTGGGCACTCGACAGTTTCCACTGTGAGCTCCTCTTGTGACGGAGCCCACAGCTCTGAGAGGAACTACACAGTCACTCAAAACGTCAGGGGCCTCATCATGCAAGCATTTAAAAACCAGTTTTAACTGAGCAAATTTAACAAAATTCTCAAAGTTTAGCATTTTTAAATTGTTCAGACTAACACAGTGATGAGACCAGATTGGTTTTTTATCTAAGATTTTTACAGCTCTATTGTATATTATCTGAAGAGGCTTTATGGTGGTGCTTGTGGCCTGTGACCAAGAACTAATGCAGTAACTTAGGTGTGAAAAGATCATGGAGTGCACAAAACTGTGAGCAGCGTGAAACGGTAGGTAATCTCTGATCAGTTTGAATGTGTACAAGTTTGCTTTTGTTACTCTGGACACTTTTTTTACATGGCTGTCAAATTTCAATTGTGAGTCAAGTATTAGTCCTAGATACTTGATTTTGGAGACCTGCTGGATTCTGGCACCATTTATCTGTAAATTTAGTCCCTCAGATATGGGCTTGGTCCTAGAAGAGAAACAGACAGCCATAGTTTTTTTAACATTCAGAGACAGCCCTGCATTATGGAACTACGCTGACACCGTTTGTAGATGTCCTGACAGTTCATTAGAAACTGCTTGCACAGTCTTCCCACGAACATAAATTACTGCATCGTCTGCATATAACTGAAAACCTGCTGTTGGACAAGACTCTGGCAAGTCATTAATGTATAATTTAAAGAGCAGAGGGCCAAGGATGGATCCTTGTGGCACTCCTGAATTTATTTTTAAAAATGACGATATTTCGTTGTTTATTGTGACACACTGCTCTCTTCCTTCTAAATATGATTCAAACCACTGTAAAGTTTTAGGTGAAAATTCTAATTTGGATAATTTTGCAATTAGAATTTTATCATTTAACGTATCAAATGCCTTTTTGAGATCCACAAAGACTGCGCCTACTATTTCCCTACTGTCTATTGCCATCTTTATTTGTTCAACAAAATAACAGTTTGCTGTATCCGTTGAATAATGTGGTCGGAAGCCAAACTGTAGAGGATGTAAAATTTTATGATACTGTATGTACGCCATTAACTGATTGGAGACTATTTTTTCTAACACCTTAGAAAATACAGGCAGAATGCTTATAGGCCGATAGTTACAGGCCTGGTCTTGGGATCCTGACTTAAAGATGGGAATAACTCTAGCCTGTTTCCAGGGTGCAGGGAATTGCCCGCTCTCGATAGACAAATTAATTACGTGTGTTAGAGGTTTTATGAGTGCATTTTTGTTTCGTTTTACAAAGGCAGTATTAATGTGGGAGAGATCCATGCAATTACTTTGTTTGATTGTATTTATGGCATCAAGCACAATGGATTCACTAGTCTGCTCTAAGGAGAATGTTGTGCTTGATGTGACTTGTTGTTGAACTGGTCTTATAAGATTTCCAAAATTAAACTGTTGAACCAGCTCCTCCACAGATGACACAGTGTTTAAGTTAGCTGCCACTGTTTTCTCAGTAAAAAAAGTTAGTCTGGAGCCCTGTAAAACACTAGGGAGTGCTATGATCAGAGGTGTTGAGGTTCCCAATGACAGAAAGATAATTCATTTGGCTGATTTGTGAAACGTGTAACCTATTAAATCCCATCACTATATTGCTGACCTAATTACAAACACAGGATGATGCTGCCAAAGACAAACGGTCCATAATGCAAATATAGAATACTTTGTGAATTAACTATCAAGTAATGAATACCTACGTTCATCCCACAATTTTAACATACCATTTCAATTTCATTGTCCACAGAAGTAGATGACATCGCAGATGGAGGGGTCCCCCCGAGCGATGACATCAATACCCGGACAAACTCCACACACTCCCTCATTGATTTAATCAATTCTGGCAGGTCTAGGTGAATGCAACAATAAGCGGGGTTAACATTTGGTTTGTTAGTTAGTCAACAGAATGGTACTTAAGTTCAGTACATGACAATAATTTGGAAACACCCGGAATCACTGATAAATATACTGTGTTTTTACATGTCAGCCCCTGTATTTCCAATCTGAACACCAACCAAGAAGGGCTGACATGATTTCCCTCATTCCAGGTGCCATGGCATGATCACTATTATCACCCGTTCTCTGGGCCGAGGATAAACCCAACTCTTCATCTGTGGCATGGTCCTGGAAAAAGTGAAAAGAGCTGTTAGAAGCAGTTCAACAGAGAAAGAATTTGTGTTTGAGAGTTCACCAGATCGAGGAAAGAAGTATGACTTACAATTTCATCCCGTTGTGGACTCCCTATGTATGTCCCTTCAGAACCAGGACTAGATGCCAGGGGTAAAAGCACACGTCTTGCTCGATTTCCCTGAAGAAAAACATATATATAGTAAAAGTAGAAAAATTATTAATCGTATCCTGAAATTTGAGTTGTAGTAGAGACTACAATATTTAATTAGAAAAAAAGAAGATATATCACTGAAGTTGACCTTGGCATTAACTATAGTCAAGTTTTTAAAAACTAAAATGGACACACTACCATAATAATTAAACCAAAGAAACATGCATGCATAATAGATGTTAGATTCACAGGACGAAAACATTATGTCAAATTTTTCTCTTGTCAAGACCTGTGAATGAAGTGTCTGAAGGACACCACAGTTTCCGGTGATGTAAACATCGTGGCCACCTGCTCAAGAAAAAGGTATGCCTTACCCTATGAGCATATTGTGGAGATTCATCCTCAGAACTGCTGTGGTGATTTTGTGTGTCTAGGGCCCTCTTCTAAGACAGGGAAGTCTTTAGGTTTTGTAACACCTGGTTGCTGGCTGCCTCTTTGATTCTGGTTTGTTTTGCCAGTCAAAAACGTTTATAATGTAAAAACAATGATAAGACTGTCATCACAATGTAAAATTCTCACTAGCATGCTAAGCCTAATTAAATCCAGGATAATACTAAAGAAAACACAGAAATAATTTCATCAGCACCCTGCGGACAATGGAAGTGAAAGGTGAGGCAGTAGTGGCGAATAGCAGAGCGTCCATAATCACTGATCATGATTATATAGATCATTGATATATAGAGCACACTCTGCTGAACGCAAGGGAAAACTTTCTCAAATTGTGTTTCTTGCAAAATTCTTGGTTCTTGACTATAAATATTCATAATTGGTCAAATAAACTTCAAGTCGTTTAAAATTCAAGGATTAGTGATGCCTTTTTTCTTTTTTAATAGTATTAGATTGTTCATTTCCGCCCGGTGATGCTTCAGTGCATCCTACTGGCAGGTGTATGTTATATTCGTGTTTGATAATGACCAGGCTTCTTGGATTGCTCAAACACTTTTATTAAAGTCTCCTCATGCGTCTGCTCACACAGGTTCCTTACAGGTGTGTCACCCAAGACAAGACTCCCCTTCTCTTGTCCTGTTCTTTACATTTATGCATTCACATGAACTCATGATTGCCACCTAGTGGACATGAGCATTATTCAATCATCACATCCTCCTTTCTTTAAAGTAAGAATATTACAAAAGAATCCTATCACAGATACATTGTATGAGACAGATAAACATGAATTACAAATTACAGACATTTCAACTTATACATTTCAACTTCTCCTCCCTTTTTTTCTCTTTTTTTTTCATAAATTCAGTCTATCGCTTTTTTTCACCACTCTGGTAGATCTTCTTAACACAGGCGGATCGTTACTAATACTGTCCATGTCACAATGTGGTGCAGATGTAGGAATAATCTGAGAATCCTTTGACGCTTCACCCGACTCATCAACAGACTCTAATGGAATTTTCAACAAACTGCGACGATTTCGTCTCAAAACTTGTCCATCTTCAGTTTTCACTTCAAATGAACGTGGAGCTACTGCCTGCAGAATAGTTGCCTTAGTATTCCATACCGCATCATCTTGAATCCTAACTGGGTCCTTAAATGCCAACGGGGGTAGAATCTTAGCTGATCTGTCATAATATGACTTTTGTTTTACTTTCTGCTTTCGTAACCTGTACTCCAACTTTGATGATTTCTTTGCACCTTGTTCATTACTGTCATAACTTTGCAAAGTTGTACGAATCTTCCGATTCATCAAAAGTTCAGCAGGTGAAAATCCACATTGCAATGGTGAAGATCTGTAGCTTAATAAAGCTAAATATGGATCAGAGTTACTATCTGCAGCTTTCTTTAACAGTTGCTTAAGAATATGAACCCCTTTCTCCGCTTTCCCATTTGACTGTGCATAATGTGGACTTGATGTGACATGCCTAAAATCATACTGTTCTGCAAACTTTTGCCATTCTCTGCTACTAAAACATGGTCCATTGTCACTTACCACAATATGTGGAATGCCATGCCTTGCAAAGACTGATTTAGCATGTGTTATGACACAATTTGATGACATAAGAGGTAACAGAGCCATCTCAGGATAATTTGAAAAGTAATCAATCATCACTAAATAATCTTTACCCTTAAAATGAAACAAATCCATTCCCACTTTCATCCATGGTGATGTAGGAATGTCAGTTATAATCATAGGTTCTTTGCTCTGTTTGTTCCTAAATGTCTGACACGTCTCACATTTGTTTATTAGCACTTCAATGTCCTTATTTAGTCCAGGCCAAAAAACGGATTCCCTAGCTCTTCTTTTACATTTTTCAATGCTTAAATGACCCTCATGAATCCGCTGTAGAATGTCGTAACACTTGTGGAATCACAATTCTGTTGTGTCAGTCCATTCACAATACTTAAGTCAGATTTAACATTGAAAAACTGTGAACATGAGCCCATTGACCATCCTTCATCCATATTCTGTATGACCAACTGCAGCTCTGTGTCTTTAGCTGTTGCCTCAACTATTTCCTGTAGCTTTCCATCTGAAACAGGCAACACAGTGGACACCAAATTCACATGACACTGAATCTCCTCTTCAGTCGAACTCACACTAATGTCTGTAGGGGCTCTAGACAGAGCATCAGCAAGAATCAGATGTTTCCCTGTAGTGTAGATCAATGTAAAGTCATACCTCTGCATCTTCATCATAAGTCTCTGAATCCTTGGTGACATCTCATTCAGATGTTTCTTTATGATGGCAACCAAGGGTCGGTGATCTGTTTCAACTACAAAAGATGGCAGACCATACACATAGTTATGAAACCGTTCTAGTCCATAAGCCAGCCCTAAGCATTCTTTTTCTATCTGAGCATATCTGCATTCAGCTTTGGTCATGGCTCTGGACGCATAAGCTACTGGCTTCCATTGTTCATTTTCAGCTTGAAGAAGAACTGCTCCAAGCCCATCTTTTGAAGCATCTGTAGACAGTTTTATTTTTTTAGTTGGATCGTAGAAGGTGAGCACTGGTTCAGTAGTCAGATATTTTTTTAATTCCTTCCACTCTTGTTCATGAACGTCTGAAATTGACTATCATTGTTCAGGAGTTTACGAATGTTTGTCAACTTTGTACTCAGATTGGGAATGAATTTTCCTATAAAATTAATCACCCCCATGATGCGTAGAACACCCGTTTTGTCGACAGGCGGTGGCATCTTCAGGATAGCTTTTATTTTATCTTCATCTGGTTGAACACCTTGGGCAGATAGTTTGTCTCCGAGAAACTTAATTTCTTTGACGCCAAACTCACATTTATTTTTATTAAGCTTCAACCCATTTTTCTGTATGCGCTCCATGACGCGTCTCAATCTGTCATTGTGTTCTTGAACTGTTGATCCCCAAATAATGATGTCATCAATATAAACTCTCACTCCTTCCAAGACTTCTATGATCCGCTCCATCGCTCTGTGGAATATTTCTGGTGCCGATTTTATCCCAAAAGGAAGTCTTAGAAAACAGTATCTTCCAAAAGGTGTGTTAAAGGTACAATACTTGGTACTGTTTTCATCCAGCTTTACTTGCCAGAACCCTTGTGCTGCATCCAACTTGGTAAAATATCTTGCTCCAGCCATCTCACTGATTATTTCTTCTCGAGTGGGTAATTGATAATGTTCTCTCCTGATGTTCTCATTTAGATCTTTTGGATCCATGCATATTCTTAATTCTCCATTCTTCTTCTTTGTAATCACTAAAGAATTAACCCAATCTGTGGGTGTTACGTCCACAAAGGGCACAACATATTTGAGGACACGAAGACGAAAATGAGGATTCAAACGTATTTTATTTTACACTCTCTCTGCTCATTTTCTTTATCTCTTTTTTCTGTGAAGAAAGAGAGAATTAATCCTCAGGGTTCCCCGTGTCCCAAAAATAAAAGAACACAAAAATCCCAAAGTATAAACAGAAAGTTGGACCTGATGAGCCGATCAAAAAGAACAAAACGATACAGCAGAGGGCCAACCCTATACAGGGCCGTCGGAGCCACTGCTAGTACCTAACTACAGGAAAAGAAAACTACTGAAAGGAAAACTCGAAAACAGGACAATCGGTCCCACCAGGTCAAAATCACAACCAAACAAAGAGCCAACAAAAATACCGTGAGCAGGCTGCGTCAAAACGCATTCATCCTAGATGGTGATTGGAAGTGGGCGTCGCCTCACCTGGCGCAACCCAGCCTATTTATAGGCAGTCCAACCGCGTCACAAATTAACAACCAATTTAGAATAAATAATTATCTAAACTCCCAAGTATGTTAAACAACAAAACGTCATTCAACTAAAGTAAATACAAACGATCCAAGAGAAAAAAATATATAAATAAATACAATGTGCCGAAAGCACATAACAGTGGGCTCTTCCAGTTTCTGAATGACTCCCAACCTGGTCATTCTATCCAACTCATTTTTCAACCCCTCTCGCAGTGGTGCTGGAATGCGACGTGTAGCATGCACAACAGGTTGAGCACCCTCTCTCAGCTGAATCTTGTATGTGCAAGGTACAGCACCTAATCCTTGAAAAATATCCTCATAATCCTGAAGCATTACATCCACAAGGTTATTAGATTCATACAATTCAGTGTTTATCTGATATACTCTTTTCACCAGTCCAAGTTCTTCACGTGATTTATCACCTAAAAGTGACTCACGATCTTCTTTTACAACTGAGAAGAGCACAAGATGTTTTGCTCCTTTAACTGTCACATTCAGCTGACGTGCCAATGAACTCAATTGATTGTCCATTATAATTTCTTAGACCTGACTGTACTTCTTTTATATGAGGTTTTACTCACATTTCTTTAAAATCAGACATGCTAATGAGATTCGCCTTAGCACCTGTGTCCAATCTGAACTGAACTGTGGCTCCATTTATTAATAAAGGAATTATCCATTTATCATCGCTGTTCACACACTGCACTTTTTCTGACTCATTTTCACAGTTCACAACACCAATAAAGAATGTGTCACTTAAGTCAGTTTCCTCCACTAAGTTTACACGATTCCTCTTCTCTTCTTTCGTTTTCATAAAGCATTGCTTTGCAAAATGATTCTTTCCACGGCAATTGAAACACTGCTTACCATAAGCAGGACATTGTCTCACTTTATGCCGTGATCCACAGCGCTTACAGTTGATAATGGCTTCCTCCTGCAGTTTCTTCCTCTGTGCATTGCGGTTTCTCTGGCTGGACACCACTCCTACTGTCCCTGCTCCGTCACCGAACTGTGAAGTAGTTCCCGTTGAAAGTTCAGAAAATGTCCTCACTTGCTGCAGAAACAGTTTGCTCGCCCGACACATCTTTACAGCTGTTTCCAGGGTCAATTCGACTTCTCTCAGCAGTCTCTCTCTGAGCCATCTTTTACATTCAGATCTGTCAGAAAGTTATCGAAGGGTTCATGCTGAGTCTGCATTCGGGAACGGAACATGTATCTCTCATAGCATTCATTCTTCTTAGGTGAACAGTGAGCATCAAATTTACTTAGCACAACATCCAACTTTTCTTTGTCTTCTGGTTCATCGAACACAAATGTGTTGTAGACCTCCAAAGCCTGCGCTCCCGCTATGGTCAGCAACATCGCCACTTTTCTTGACTCCGGCTTTGTCTCCAAACCCATTGCGGCGACATATAGTTGAAAGCGTTGTTTGAAGGCACGCCAATGCTCATCCACGTTTCCCGTCAGCTTCAAGCTTTCCGGCGGTTTCAGCTCCATGGTCGGCCTTTTAGTTCACTCCTGACACCATGTTATATTCGTGTTTGATAATAACCAGGTGTGAAAACGGAGCCGTTTTCCCCCTCTGTCCCCGAACCGTAGCCGCACGTCTAGCACACACAGCGTCACTACATCTCCCAGCATGCACCACAGACCGGCCGTCGTCACGCGGCAGTTACAAACAATTCACCCAGTAATTTACGCTAGTTCAAATATTACAACAACACCTTCCATTTAACACTTTATTTATCAAACAGCTTCATCATACATTCCGCAGTCGACAATAAAACTTCCCCGCCAAACATACACCTTCTCGTTCCTGGTCCGGCAATAAACTGGTCCGTGTGGAAACACGTTCCGCATCGGAGCCAGCCTTTTATTCATTTTCCCACGGCAGGGGAGAGACTATGTGGGGACAGGGGTGTAAATGTTTGGAAAAACTATTGCAATTGTAATTAGTAGATTGTGAGAAAGCGGCTCGCCAGCCCCCGTCTCACGTCAGAGGAGGAGTAAGTAGAGGATTTGCAAAAAGGTGGTAAGAACCAGATGACGACAGTTCCAGTGAAAAAAAGTGTTGTGGTTTATTTACAGGTGCGATGGTGAAGACAAAAAAAACAAACAAAATACTTTCAAACAAAGAAAACAAAACCGGCCATTGCAGGCAATACAAAGAAATTACAGCCTCACCGCAAGTTGACATCAACTATAGTTTTTCAGAGCACTCTCACCAAGCCAACCACCAGCAGCCTCCTCCAGCAGCCTCCCTGGCATTGTGAGTGTGCCCCTTAAATAGGCCCACCAATCCACACCTAATTGGGAAAGCCCAACTTAACAGGAAGCAAATCCCCAATAACGCAAGATTACCATTGTAATAAATAACATACAGCCCATAGCATCACTCCATAATTATAAATACAGTTGAACCATGCTACAGGTCCCAATTCACCTAATAATTACACTTACAATAGTTATTCCCAACATTACACCCCCGGTCCCCACATAGTCTGTCCCCTGCCGTGGGAAAATGAATAAAAGGCTGGCGGTACGTGTTTCCACACGGACCAGTTTTCTGACGGACCAGGAACGAGAAGGTGTATGTTTGGCTGGGAAGTTTTATTGTCCACTGCAGAATGTATGATGAAGCTGTTTGGTAAATAAAGTGTTAAATGGAAGGTGTTGTTGTTATATTTGACCTTGCGTAAATTACCGGGTGAATTGTTTGTAACTGCCGCCGCGATGACGGCCGGTCTGTGGTGCATGCTGGGAAATGTAGTGACGGTGAATGTGACAGACGACGGCTACGGTTCGGGAATAGAGGGGGAAAACGGCTCCGTTTTCACATAGATGAATTGGGGCCTGTAGCATGGTTCAACTGTATTTATAATTATGGATTTTTGTGAGTGATGCTATGGGATGTATGGTATGTATTACAATGTTAATCGTGCGTTATTGGGGATTTGTTTCCTTGTTGAGTTGGGCTTTCCCAATTGGCTGTATATTGGTGGGCCTATTTAAGGGGCACACTCACAATGCCAGAGAGACTGCTGGAGAGGCTGCTGGAGAAGGCTGCTGGTGGTTGGCCTGGTGAGAGTGCTCTGAGAAACTATAGTTGATGTCAGCTTGCGGTGAGGCTGTAATTTCTTTGTATTGCCTGCAATGGCCGGTTTTGTTTTCTTTGTTTGAAAGTATTTTGTTTGTTTTATTTTGTTTGGTCTTCACCATCGCACCTGTAAATAAACCACAACATTTTTTTTCACTGGAACTGTCGTCATCTGGTTCTTACCACCTTTTGTAAATCCTCTACTTACTCCTCCTCTGATGTGAGACGGGGGCTGGCGAGCCGCTTTCTCACACCAGGCTTCTTGGATTGCTCAAACACTTTTATTAAAGTCTCCTTATGCGTCTGCTCACACAGGTTCCTTACAGGTGTGTCACCCAAGACTCCCCTTCTCTTGTCCTGTTCTTTACATTTATGCATTCACATGAACTCATGATTGCCACCTAGTGGACATGAGCATAATTCAATCATCACAGTGTAAAGCTATCTAAAAGTTTTGAATTTTTTTTTTTTAATATAGCACATTGTTAATGATTGAACTAGTGGTTTCCAAGTTTTTTTAGTCATACAGAACGCTTTGTGTAATCAGGTTGACATTTCAGATGTTTTCTGATTTAATCTTCCATCAATTATCTCACCACACCCCGATATAGCTTATTTGGTGTCTCTGTATGTAAAAATGTAGTTGAATCTATAGGCCTAGCTCTGGCAGCTACATCGTGATGTTTCAGTATTACTCATTTAATATTTTCATATATAACAATGTATCAGTCAGAGGGAGTAAATCAGTACATTTACTTTGATAGTTTAGCTACATTTTACTGCAAGTAATTATGCACTTTAACTTGAGCAGGATTTGTCATACATGGTTTGTAATGGAATATTTTAGCATTGCTTTCGTGTTTTTTACCTTGGTAAATTATTTGAATTTTGTCAAGACCTCTAACATAAAGGAAAGCACCTGCATATGTAGCTAGCCTAACTATTGGAAACGTTTTTGCGCTGGCATTAAGGACTAATGCATGCACTCACCTGCACGGCCATTTTAGGCCTCACTACGTCGGTTTCACACATTTTCTTTTTCATGCGTGTACTCCTGCTTTCCTCCTCGACCCATATATCCTTACCGAGAAGGAACGAGTTCTTCTTCGAAACTAGTTCTTGGTAGGAGTCTGATATAACGAGAAGAGTACAAAAAATTAAGTTTAGCCAAGACAATCTTCCTAACAACGACAAAATTAAACAGTTAGAGCTTTTAGCTGAAATAGTTGGGTAAAGGTATTCTATAATAGGCATTCTCCATACTTGCCTCCAAATAACAGGACTTTAGCAGCCACCGTTCTCTTTGGCTCTTTTCTGGTCGGCCACTTTATTTCTATCCAGTTCGCGTCATCATCAGTAGTAAATGGCAAATTTGAATTACATATTTGGTCCTAACCGTACAGTCTATCCTGCCAACCTGCTTGACCCCGCGCTAATGGATGAGAACGTCTGCAGCTCTGGTTGGCTGAAAGTGAAAAATGAAATTGATGCACTTGATTGGTCAGAGACTCAGCGCCAATCTAAAAAAAATATGAATTTTAGAGACGTTTTATACAGCCTGTTATAATACTACACCCTGCCTCTCACCCGTTGACCACTGGGATAGGCTCCAGTTCCCCCCGGGACCCCATTAGGGAATAAGCGGTATTGATAATGGATGGATGGATGGATGTGAGCAATCTTGTCTTGTATTACAGAAACACCATGATGACAACCCTGTATAGCCTGGTGCTCCCATCACTAAAGGACAGAGTCTGCTCTTACTCATGTCATATGTACTGAGGAACAATTTGACAGGAGTAGCTCTTCAGGATCTTCTTACAATGTTTAATGAACATTCTCCTGACTTAGTGCCAGCAACCTCATATTCTATTATAAAGCGCATGAACAATTTGGCCAGTATGTGCCCCATTTTTATTGTATCAACTGTGAAAGCTATATGGGACCCAGATAGACAGCTCCAAAAAATTGTTCTTCTTGTAATGCTGAATTTGACATTGAGAGAAATTTAAGGCTTGGATCTTACTTTCCTGTGCATATT
The DNA here is from genome assembly GCA_013363375.1 of Menidia beryllina. NCBI lineage: Eukaryota > Metazoa > Chordata > Actinopteri > Atheriniformes > Atherinopsidae > Menidia > Menidia beryllina. The sequence goes on from JABUIW010000020.1 coordinate 19,728,836, forward strand.
CCATCAACCCAAATTGTGGACATTGTGGAAAAATGTTGGATACATTTAAATGAAAGAGAATCAATTCCAGGCATTGTTTCAGATATTCAGTGTGGGGCTGAATACAAAAAACTCAAGCAGAGTGGACAAATAGGGGCCGATGACATATCAGTTCTGTGGAATTGTGATGGATTTCCAGTGTTCAACAGTAATAATTTTCAGATATGGCCAATTTAGTGTCAAGTCATAGAGCTGTCACCAAAAGCGTGCTGGACCTGGGGAGGGCTGGTTTAGGAGAGAGCTGGAGCAGGACACCAGCGACCACATTGAGCCGACCAGGAAAACTGCCGACAAGCAGAGGGCCCAAGCCGGGCGGGCGCGTGAGTGTGTGTGTGTATGAGGGAGTGTGTGTGCGTGCGGCACACACACTACAAATAAACCTTGTTCCACCAACGATTCCTGGTCTAAGAAAACTCTGTCAAGACACCCACGGTGGCACGACGGCCACATGCACCAAGATCAGTGGACAGAAAATTCTGGAAAGCATCTGAGTGGTCATTTTTGTTGTTTTATGCATTGCCTGTTTTGAATTGCATTCTGAAAAAGAAGTATTGGAATAATCTTTTTCTATTAGCTTTTGCAATGCACACTCTTCTTCTGGATGCCATCAAAGTGAGACATGTGGATATGACAGAACAAGCTCTGTGAAAGTTTGTGCTTAACTTTGAGAAACTTTATGGTGCTGCAAATGCTTCTTTTAATGCGCATTTCTTAATGCACTTGGCAGCAAGCGTGCACAACTGGGGACCACTGTGTGCAACATCCACGTTTCCATTTGAATCATTTAATGGTACTTTGCTTAGGTTTTTCAGTGGAACAACACATGTGCCAACACAAATAGTGAATAGATTTCTTCGGTGGAGGGATCTCAACAAAAGCAGGGACTACAATGGCAAATGCTAATGACAACACAAAGTTATTATTTGACAAACTTCAGAGTACCTCTAGCTTAAGAAAGAACTCAAAAGAGTTTCAACATAATGTCAGAGGTTTTGGCTGCCCGAAGAAAGGTAGCACATCTGTGTTGCAGAGGATGGCTATTGAAAGTTTCACAGGAGTGACAGTTCATTCAGGTTTATTTTATGACCGTTTCATTTGTAGCAGTGTGGTTTATCATTCATATAACAACACAACTCTTAAAAAGAGAAATAATTCAGTTGTACAGTTAGATGATTGAACATTGTGCGAAGTTATGACCCTGGTGGCCTTAACATCTGATGATGAGGCCTCATCCACATCCACAAAATTCTGTATTTTAGTAAAAGAGCTTGCCAAGAGTGGAGGAAAGGTTTGTAGAGATGCTCAGTTAAACATATCATCCACATTTATAAATGAGGTGTCTCACACCCATAATGTATTTGCTGTGCATCCCCAATCACTCAAACGTAAATGTGTAATGGTTAAGTCCAAGGACAAAATGTATGTCATTCCACTTCCAAACAATGTTGAAAGACACTAAAATTCTTGGGGAGCTAGTACTTTGTAGACATCAATGCCAAACGACCTCCACATATCAGCCCTATATGCATGAAGTGCTGTCAGCGACTTTTTGATCTATGCACTCTCCAATTGGTCTTGTTTGCAGTAGCCCTGCTTTGATCCATTAAACATTACTAATTAAATGTTCTTTTTTGAACACTTTTGACAATTCCAATGTGTTAACTTCATTTTTTTGCATGTAATTTGGCCAGTATTTCCTTTTTGCAATGTGGTGATGCTATTTTTTATATCATAATGTAGCACTGCACCAACTTTAAACCACTTGCTTTTCAGCAGAACACTCTGAACAAACTTTGAAGTGAACATTTAGTGTTTTTTTTTATGTTATTTCTTAAGATGTTTTGTATCATATTTTCCAAACTTATTAAACATTACATAACAACTGCAATAATTGCTATCTGTGTACTTTGCACACAGCACAAAATTGCATAAATGGGTTTAAGTGCATTTTTGTAGTTATAATATTGAATAATTTCCAAAAGAATTACCAGAAGTTCAAGCGTAAATAACTTCACTTTATAATTAGATTCAAATGTAACTTAAAATGCACTCAAACATAATATTACAGTGTCGATATCAAAATTTGTACTTTTAAAATATGTTTTCGGTGTACATTACAATGACAATTTTAAGCATGCATTCTAAAATATATAAAAAATATGTGTAAAGACAAATTTCAAATAAGTACACTTTAGAAATTACACATAACTTTCACTTAAAGTACACTTGTTTAATTATCTATTTCTATAAAGTGTAATATAGTGTAATTATTTAAAGTGTGTTAAAAGTTTTAGTGTGAAAGTGTGATGTTAGTATACTTTTGATATATTTACAAAAAGTACAGTTTGTGTAAGTACATTTTCAATATACTATTGGAAATATGAATATACTTGAAATACAATGAAGTACATTTTTTTTCACCAGGGAGGTGTTCAGGCTAAAAGATTCCTCGGGGGCTGAACACCTTTTGAAAGGTTCCAGGAGAGACCATGGTAAATTGAAGGGGAAAACTGGAAACGAGGCACTTTGAAGAATAATGGGAACTACTTCTGGACTTTCAGATGTCCGGGGTAGCTAATGTTTCATAATTGGACATAAAGTGTTTGTAATGTGTAAATATATAGGTGTGTGTGTGTATATATATATAGCCTATATGTTTATTTACCCAGTTTATTGGTGGGTCTTGTTTGGAGTCGGAGGTCGACAGGAAAAAGCATGCTGGCTCACTCAGTCTCAGTGGCAAGAGATCAGCAGATGGAGACAGAGGCTTCAAGTCAAGAGCACAGATGGAAGAGTACACAGCACCAGATTCAGCACATACAGCAGGAGGTTAGTGAAATGAGGCAAGACCAGGGGGATAAGCAACAAGAGCCTGGAGCAGGGCAGCCTCAAGATGACTATGATGATCCAGGTAAGGGGAACAGTGAAACAACCTATAACTGGCCTAATAGAATCCATTTGCTATGTAAATGGAGTCTAAAGAAAGAAAAATCTCATCATCCTGCTTTTTTTTAGAAAAGTGATGCTGCATAGTCTCTGCAACCCTGAAGTTCTCTAGTGGACTGCTCCACAGATAAGGACCATAACAGTGAAACAAGGTCTCACCATAAATTTTGTTTGAACTTTAGGAACTACTAAAAGGCATGTGCCAGGTTCTGGAAGGGCTCATATTTCAAAAGCAGGTGTGATAAATAAGAATGCCCAATAGACTTAGAGACTTAGGCTTATTGTCATTTTACAAAGCCACATAGTTAATTTGACAACAAAATGTTTTTGCTTGGCTACAGTGAGTTCTGTATGTAGAATTGGTAATAAATAATCTGTGGATAATTACAAAAACCTAAACTACATAAATATAACTATCAATATAAAAGAGCTTTAAAAAGGGGGTATTTTTATGTAAAAGACAAATAGAGTTGGGATCTGGCGTTGAGCATTTATGATGGCCAGGGGGAAGTAGCTATTTCAGAGTCTGGACTCATCGGATGCTGCGGAACCTCCTGCCAGACTACATAACCGACACTGGAATGAACATGTAAGGAAAGGCTCCTGGTTTGCTCATGTGGCTGGCAGAAAATAATACAAGTTAGAGGCCTTAAAATGCACAAGGGTAGAAAGAGGTGAGTTGTAAAAGAAGGACTGTGTTCTCCAGCTCTCATTAGAGCGATTCACAGCTGATTGTGACACCTTGGATGAGAATCCAAACTTCTTCATCCGAGAGCATGCTTCTAAATGTAGATGGGGCATGGCGGTTGGGGGTGGCGGTGGTGACTCTCTTCTCACAAATCCCTCTCACACGGATACCCTGTCAAGTTGCCTTAGATGGTCCATAGCATCCTACTTAGAACTGCTATGGACAAGACAATCCAACTGTTTAATCAAAACAAAGCATTGCAAAGGCCTACGGTGGGTGTTGATGTAATGCCCAGTGCTCTAAATGTTAAAGTGAAGAATTCAATAAGCATGGCTAGATGGCAGGAGTTACTATGACTTTCTTAAAGTAGTCAAATGGCTCATCATCTAATTAGTGACACACATGAATGGATAAATGAGATTGCCACTGTCCCTACCTCTGATAGCCAGCTCCAGCTAATGCGTGATGGAGCTGGGGTATCCCACAGCGCATGCTTTTAGAGAACCTGGTGTTAAATATTTTACACATGATCTGATTCTGGGTCAGGGTTTTGTACGTAGCAGATCAGCTACCTCTCAGCAATCTACTGGACGTCAGCCCTCGTTCCAAGCTTTTGTCAGCCAGACAGAAAAAAAAAAAAGAAAAGTCAGAAGTTGATGTTGGTGACCATATTGTGGCCACTTTGAGTAATACAGCTAGACGGAGGGAGTTCCAAACGGGTGCAGTTTAATCATGTCTTTTATTGACATGGACACCATGAAAACTTACATAAAAAGAAATATACACAAATGTGTACACAAACCTGGTTCACCCAATAAATGATTTAAATTGCAGCTAAATAAAAATTAAATGTACCTTGAAAGCCTTCTAAAACAAACATCTAAAAAATACAATGTGGTATATTTCATCTCACTAAAACAAACTGAAGTTCTGCATATTATTTAGTAAATTATTCTCTTTTCTTCTTCTTATAAAACACAATTTTACCTCATCCTGCTTCAAAGGGCGCCATTATAAATTTTCCTCTAGTTCCTTCAGGATCTCACATAATTTCATTGCACTTGGTAAGAACAAGAAGTACAGCACACCAAAAAAACGCAAAGAAGAAAAATATTGCTCTTCATAGTAAAACCATAAATGACCACAAGGTGTCACTGTTAGAGTAACGAATGAACAGGATCGTTTTAACTTTTAGTAGTCATTTACGGGCTTTATGAGGTATGTTGTTGTTCAGCCAGGTTTTCATCAGCTAGAGCACTGCACAGTTCCTTATTTCACACCCGCAGCCTCTGGCAAACAAGGTTAATTGTGTTGTCATACAGAAACAGAAAGTAAATCGTAACTCTCCTAGTGTTAGCCTTTAGCCTAGATAGCAGGCCACTCCATTTGCAACTTTTTTGCTTCTCAGTAAACTGCTTCTTCCTGCCCTCTGTCTTTTATAAGAGAGTCCTGTCTTCTCAGCTGTTGGAACTTGCCCAAAGTGTCTAAACACAACTGCCTGTGTTGTTGTTTTCATGACCAAACTATCGACTTACACGCTTGTTTATTCAAGCACAATGGGTAGAATTGACTTCAGCACCGACATAAAAAGTACACAATGGGGGCTTGACCCAGGGAGCATGACATGCTCACACCATCAGTCTACACAACTGTGTATACTCCAGTGGTGGCCTGTCAGGGCCTGCAAGGCCTTCTCTGCAGGCCTAAGAAAATATCTGAATCACAGACTGATGTTAATTATATTTTGTCCATGGAAACCTATTAAATATATCTAAATAGTCTGCTTCCTTTCATAGCTTTTCCCCTGGTTGCGCTGCTTCCAGACATGCATTTTCATATAAAAGCATTTAACCAGTCACATTCAGCCATCATTTGTCGCTAGGCAGGGTCAAAGTCAAAGATGTCTGACAGGAGGCCTTCACAATCCATTCTGCAGGCCCCCCCCCAACAGAGTACGCTGTTGCTTTAACCAATCAGATTTTAGGTTGGTGTTGCCAGGGCCTTCTGGAAGGCCTTCTGGAAGGCCCTGGCAACGTCACCGCATTCCCACCCGCTGATTGGATAGTCAGATATCCAATCAGCGGAAAGCTAGCAAACAACCCGAAATATAGTTGTATTGGTGTAATAGCTCTTTTATGATTTTTCAAAAAAGTAAGTGAGTAAAATGTTGCCATTTCCTAAATAATATCGCAAGTTTATGAGGATATTATTGATGTTTTGTTTTTGTTTTTTTGTGGGTGGGGGGGGGGGGAGTCACAGCTGTAGCTGCAGTAGTAGAAGACTTGCGCAGCCCTGATCTTTATACTGTATTTTAGGCTTGTCCTGATCCGATATTTGGATCGTATCGGCCGGCAGGAGAAACTGCCAATCCAGACTCTTTTTTAAAGTCCGATCCCACATGAGCATTAGCATTAGCATCTCCCAACCCACAGGTCTTTGTCCTAAACTTTAAGTTGTTAAAGGAGTAAATCCCTGTTCACCGTGAGTCTGACAACTAAATAAGTAGATAAATAACTTTCAACTTTAAAACAAAAAGCTGGATCGGGACATCCCTACTGAATTTCTACATAATAAGATGATTTCTATAACCATAAAATAGTTATTGACGGGTGACTTGATTCAGACGGAGCACTACTGAAGGCCCAGGTGTGAAATGCACGGTCCGCCACTGGTATATTCATAGTTAAAAACTATCTGAAAGCACAAAAACAATATGATAAGCATTTAGAGGACTGCATGTGTGACTGTGTGATCATCTATCCCAGCTAGGGATGTCCCAATTCAGCTTTTTTCACTTACGATCCGATACCGATATTGTATTTGCACTTCCACAATTATTGGCACCCCTGTTCATGACGTGGTTGAGGACTTTTAAAAATTACAACATATAACCAACATATAACCAACATAATACAACATATAACCAAAATGAAAAAAAGAGAAAAAATCAACCTTTTAAGTACATTACTTTGGTGGTAAAAATAAATGCACAAATTTAGAAAATAAAAAACCTGAAATCATGCGTCCCACAATTATTGGCACCCCTGATGTTAATACTTTGTACAACCCCCTTTTACCAACAAGACAGCACTTAATCTCCTCCTATAACATTTCACAAGATTGGAGAACACAGAGAGAGTGATCTTTGACCATTCTTCTTTGCACAATCTTTCTACATTTTCCGTGTTGACAAATGGGTAAGAGAATTTGGCCTCTGTGTCACGTCATATTTATACCCCAGGGAAAACAGGAAGTCATGAACTACTAATGAAAAGTTCCTAGATACCCTGACCAACTTTAGCAACTACAGAACTAGATATTCAAAATATATCAATTACGTTTTTCAATATAACTGTTAGGGATGTCAACAATTGTTTTTTAATTTTCTAAATGTGTGATTTTATTTTTACCCCCAAAGTAATGTACTTAAATAAAAGGTTGGATTTTTCCCTTTTTTTGCATTTGGGTTCTATATTGTTTAAAAAAAAGAGGAGACATTTTAGAAGTCCTCAACCACATCTTAAACAGGGGTGCCAATACTTGTGGAGGGCACTGCATAGTGTGGTGGGTTTTTTAGACGATGTTTTCTAACAAAAATAAAATAATTATGTTAAAATGTTTAAATATGTTAATGTTTGTGAAAAAAAAAAAAGATATTAAAAACGTACAGTTGGGGTAACTGCCTGGAGTGGAAAATTGCCAAAGGTGAAAAATAAAACAGAAGATTTATTAAATGTGTAATGTAATTTGCTTTTTGTTATCTTATAATCCTTTAAAATTGGTATCGTATAAAGTATTGTTCAGGAATCGGTATCGAAGCAAAGGTATTGGTATCCGTACTGGTATCGAAAAAATTTTATTTATACCCAGCCCTATGTAGACCCCTTCTAAACGGCCAAAATGAGCTGTTGCTTGTTTCTAAAAAAAACAAGCAAGAGCTCAAAACAAAAGCAATTATTTTGTTTTCTCTCTGTACATACCTCTCAATGAACAGGTTAGCAAAAAGGAAAAAAAACAACTCTTTTATACAACTCAGTTAATATAGTCAAAAAATGAATTAACCTTTATAAAAGCAGCCGCCCATTTCTTTCCATATTGTTTCAGCAGAATTAAATATGAATCTCAGACAAGTACACCAACATGCAAAAGATCAGTAAGCACAAGGATTGAAGTGCCATTAAAAAAGCAGGGCAAGGTAGGAAATAGGAACCAGTAGGCACTTAGTCATTGTTACTAATAGTTGGATGAGAATCTGTTCTATCAGATACGATAGATTCTTCTTTCTTTCCCTTCAGGACAATAAAAATCTGTAAAGAGAGAACAGAAAGAGGGAAAAGATGGAGAAAACAAGCAGCTAAATTTTCAGGTGTTTTCTCAGCGGAAACCGTCACTCTTTAAATGGCTAATGTCTTCCGACATATATTAAACTGCATATGAATAGTTTTCTTTTCAAAATATATGAATAAAATGAAAAATGAGGAACTAACAACGCCACCTTGAATTATAATCCAGGAAATTTAAAAAGAAGGACACATTTGTTATTCCGGAAGGAGGAGACAAGATTCATGATAAAAGTTTACCAGGTTTAGTGGAGGGCACAACATCACATTTAAAAAGTTTTCTCTTAATTTGCAATATCCTATAACAAAGATAATATGATAAGAAGATAAAGAAAACAAAAACAGTTGTATAGAATATAATTGTAAAAAAAATAATAGAGGGAGACTGAGGCTTACTCATTTGGGAGGAAGTCTTGGGAATGGGGACAGCATCCAGTGAAGGAAACGGGATCACCCAAAACACAGCAAACAAAACAAGACACCACCACCACCATCATGCAGAGCCTTAGTCCCTGAAAAACAGAACAAACAATCTTTAAGAAAACAGCGTCACAACATGTAGCACACAGACAGTGTACGCCCAGTCCATCTCATTACCAGAGCCAACACCCCGACCCAACCAGGTCTGGCTTCATAGCTTTCCATGAGGCGAAACAGCAGTAAGCAGAATACCAGCTGGATAACAGTCTGCTGGGAGCATCTGAAAGCACCTGGAGACACAGCAGAGGAAAGGCTATGCCAGGAACTGTTAGCAGCAGGAGGCAGACGTCATGACACTAAGGACCACTAGCAGCAGGAGGATGCAAACGTCATGGCGCAGCGTACGCACAGCATACATAGCGTACACTGCTGCATTAATCCCTTCACTAGCTGTCACTTTAAGGTTGTATGGGCACGCAGCAGAAGCCCATTGAACCCACTAAGCAGTGGCGGCTGGCCCATAGGGGGCGCTCGAGCGCTGCCCCCTAGATGTGGAGGGGGAAAGTTATAATTTTTTTTTTTTTTTTAAGTATTATCAATGTCAGTTTTACCTAATAGTGTGTGGCTACATGTAAAATGAATTATTAAAACAACACTTCCACCAATTGACTCTCCAACAGTGCATTTCCACCAACATAACGTATTGTTTCTCCTCTGGGGCGCTCACTCAAAGCGCCCCTGAAGTGCAGCGAAATAACCAATTGAATAATATTGTTAGGGAAGATTAATAAATATTTGGCCAATCAGCATCGCCCAAATTAATGGCTTTGGGGCGCCTGGAACTGGCGCCCCTGCTACCATAGACATATAGCTAGTGGTCAGTCACGCAGTGACGTAGAGATGACGGCAATGACAGTGCAAGAGCAGCTTTCACACAGTTCAGTGAGATCTTTAATGAGTTCCCTTTTCTTGAGGACAATGGTGGAAAAAATCCATGTAAAGGAGCTGGGACCTGACAAGCCCGTGTTAGAATTGGGCTATAATTACTTACTTTAGCATATCATGCTACAACTTAATCCATGTAAATGAATGATTGTATTATTCCTTTTAGATTCATTTTATTCCATTTATAATTCTACTTTTGTGTTAAACTCTCTGGCTGTGCCTATCCCTCCCCCTTCTCCCTCTGTTACAGTAGATACACGTCTCCAATAAATTCCATATTTGTACTCTTGATCTACTCTGGTTTATTCTCAGGCTTCCAACTAAAGAACCAAATCTAACACCCAAAATAAATTTAACGCGTTGAACCAATGAAAAAGCTAAGTCCTACAGCCGACCTTTTAGCAGGATCTGGTTCCAGCGTAAGTCCTGGCTGACAGCCTGTGGGACGGCCATGCACTTTTATGTTTTCCCTGCATCCTTTTTAAAAGTGACTGGAGTGATTTGGCGTGGACACAGTCTGGACAGACAGACTTAGAACACCTCTCTGAACTATTAAGAAACATGAAAGATCAAGAGTTTATATGGAAAACTGTAAGCTAAACGTGTTAAGCTAACCACCTGTGTCTTCTTTGTGTGTTTGGCGACAAATAGTGAAATTGAGTGTTGTATTTCATACTGTTCCTTTCCAAAATAAGACCTAATATAGCTTTAAATGGTTAACTGTATATGTAAACTGCTGATTCTGATAAGGGAATTAAATGCTTATTGTGGAATTGTAGTAATTTTCCGACTTTTAACTTGAATGCATGTACCCGGTTAGGCAGGGAAATCTATTGGCACACCAGCCCCACCAAGATTTTTTTCACTAGCCACTAAGAAAAACTAAATATCAGGAATAACAAGAAAAATTTAAACAAATTGAGATATATCTCAATTTGGTTCAAATTGAGATATATCTCAATTTGGTTCAAATTGAGTCCAACTTGTGCATATCAGACTGTTGCACTCAGTCAGGATAACTTTTTGTTTTTAACAACTGAGTGCAAGGTTTCCGTATACGGTAGTTTAACTGGATGAACAGGTGTCCCATGTGCAGGAGGGGAAGTAACTTCACACAACTGACACGGTTTAAGACCCAACGTTTGGCACTTGGTTTCTTGGTATCTTCCTGCAATATCTCAGCACCATTTTCAATATACTCACAGTCAAATGAAGGCCACCAGTACATAAAACAACCTCATTTATTGGAGGAATTTCCCCATTGCTAAATGTAGAGATTAGGACTATTATAGGATTATGGAAATTAAGGACAATACGCAAGGCTTTACCTTTGTAAGCACACAAACTATTAAATGAAATAGGTGAAAATTTCAAGGCGTTAAAATTATAATCAAATTCAAATTTTTTATTATAAGATGTCATCTCTATTTTTCTATTTCCTCTTAGAAAAAAAGCAAATGCACACGTTTAAGATGACAAATAAAAGCTTTTTTTTTTACATTTCAATTTTTAACTCTTGATTTATAGGTCAGAGGAAACACCAGCAAACCCGTTGGTTTTTCATAAATGCTATGTTGCATAACAGTGAAACAGAAATTAACGATTGCGTGGGTAGTTGCGACTGTCAAGATGCTTCACATTAAAATCAATGATTAATAAATTCAAAACACACAACAAACTCAGCTGGGAGATGAAAGTACCATTGTGTACTCTACGGCCAGCTGCCACCGTACGTGTCCACCCACTGAACAAAGTATCCCTTTTAAATGGCTAATGGAAAGTAGCTGTTGCCAGCCGTGTGCCCATGAATTAAATCCCTTTCATTAATTAAATTAGAATGGAACAGGGACCTATGGATGTTTGAAGTAGTATTGACTCAAAATGCTGTGACCCAAAAACATACATTATTTAATCTTAAGCACAATGCAAGCACAAGGGCCTTGGTGCTTGCATTATTAAATAGTCTCAATCCAAACATGCCCTGGTGTGCTTATTTATGAGTGTCATAATGCAGAAATGTCTGGAAGCACAGCATTGAAAAAAAACATGAAAGTGTTTCTGTTTTGTTTTCCTTTTCCTTTAGTGAGGGTAACAAAACAAAAACACAATATCAGATAGAAACTTGATCCTTTAGGAGGGAGAAGTTATTGAGAGCATCTCTTCTGAAGCGATGGTCATGAAGAACATTATTGTTCAGTTCTGCTGCAGACCCACTTTTGTGCTGCTAAGATGAGGTAGCATTCTTAATCATAGCAAAGATTACAGCAACACATATTTGTTTGGTGAATAGGCTCTGTTACTGCAATGCAGGTCAGAACAAAGCATTCACAGGTCCAAGACTGCCAGATCTTTAAGGACACCAAAGTTCAGCTTGCCTCCTTGTGGGCTTCTCTGATTTAAAATACAGGACTACAAGTGAATCTTGGTGCAATAACAAGTGAAATGTGGATGATATTTTTTGTTTTTCGTTTTTGAATATTGATTGTCAATATTATCTTCCATAATAACCGTGAGAGTGAAGGTTTGGTACTAGTGGATTAGTCAACATAAATTCACTATTATGGTAGTTCTAATACTAACATGAAAACATGGAAAAGAATGCCATGAGGCCCCCTATTTCATAAAAGTTGCTAAAAAATGTGAGTTTTCATTTTGAGGTCCAAATTTCGCTCTGGTTTACAGAGTGATCATTTCTGTACAATGTGATACAATGACAGAAAGATAATGGATCCAGTTCTTTCTTCAACACATAACAATGCCCTTTCAAGATTTGCGAAGTATAGAATAAGTTAATGTTAACATCCAGTGGATGTTTTTATACATACTTTTTCCTGTTATTGTGTTTACAAATACTGATAATAAATATTTGGAAAAAGTAGTCTACAATTAATGTGTGAGGATAGATTTGAAATGGCATGTTCTCCTCATTTGACCATGGATTCAACAACAGCTTGCTGTCGCTGGGTGAAGGGAGACCTTGAAAATATCCAGCACACGCAGACGTGCGTGATGACATATGTGATGTAAAAACTGAATGAATGTAGCACAAAATGCTATCTCTCAAGATATTAAATTGTATCAAAGCTAAGTTGGTTGTAAATCTACATGACGACAGAAGATCACTGTGCTTGGACTGGAATGTGTAACCAACATGTTGAGCTAATGTTTTCCTGCAACAAACCGCAGGAGAAGTGCAGCTACCTGCTTTTATTGACAGTTGAGATGTCTACTACACATAGAACCTCACAACAGACCAAGGAAAGATACTAGGAACATACCAGGAACCTTTGAGGCTAACAATACTCTCAAAGCAAACCTTCTTTTTGCAAGGTACAAATTTCATAAGAAGATTCAGGGAGATGAAAATTAAAGATTCGGTCAGTTTGAAGACGGAGTTTAAGCTGCTTGCTCGACTGCAATTATCCAAATCTCGATGAGAGTTAGGTACTGTTAACTTACTGAAACTCTGTGTTACGGCCCTATGCCTTGTGGGCGGGGTATTGTTTGTGCTGGGC
>JABUIW010000020.1:19749143-19767365 GCA_013363375.1 Menidia beryllina
AAAAGATACTGCAGCAATACCTAAACAAAATTACACCCTACTGCCTGGACATTTAAAAAAGACAAAGGCAAACTGAAATGTCAATGAGATGACCAAGTAAGTAAAAGCTCTTAAAAGCAGGGTGAAATTTAAAGTTTTTAAACTTTATTTTTTAGGGCTGTTATGCGATTTTTTACGTAAAACCTAACAGCCAGCCAATTTTGGCATCTGAGTGCAACAGGTTCCTGTTTTAGACATTTCTCACAGTCTGTTTTCCCTGGAACTCGGCAGGTGTTGATGAATGCCATCAAGTGCTTTTCCACTGCAAGGACCTCTGCTTCCTCCCACATCTTCCTCTTGCATGATTGGCGACCTTGAAATACAAAGTTAATAATCATGTAAAACAAATGCAGGGTTACAGTATGACATACAGCAACTGAAAGATGTTAAAATGAAATTACTGAAGCAATATCATACTTAAAGGTTATTTTAAAAATAGCAAAATACATTCAATGGCTTACTAAACCAGTCTGCCAAAAAATATATAAACAAATGTGTTAAATACACAGAAGCAAGACAATCTGTGAAGAACTTTCAATGCCGTTGAAATAAAAGATCTACAAAGGATTAATTTTCATCTGTTCTTCAAAGACATTTGAGATTCAACAAACGTGAAAAAAAATCTTTGGGAGAAGATGCACTAAAATTAAAACGTGATGAAAGTATGCTTTTTATTAAAAAAAAAATACTAAATACATTCTGTAAGGGGGCATTCTACAGGGAAGGGAGGGAAAGATGGATGGAATATTTACTTTTGCCCTTCTTAGGTGACTTGCTTTTAGAGGTTTGTGATGGTGTCCTAGTGTCCTGTGTTTCAGCATTTCTGTTGTCCACATCTAGAATCTGATGCCTGATAGATGTGACTTGATACTCTGAAATGGAAAGTTAAAAAATGTAAGATTAATTAATTTATTTACTTATCTAAACATAACACTTACCATTGGGAGCTGACTCAAACTCAGCCTCTTCCTCGCTGTCCAACTTCACATTTTCTACAATGGGTAAAAGAAGGTTAAATAAAGCTGATTTTTTTTCTCTGAAAAAGCGCCACAACTGAATCAACAGTTCATCACATGTGGCAATATCAAATTTAAAAATAATGCATTAAATCATTTACATAAAAATACGTGAAAAACAAGCGATACCTTCAGGGTCAATGGTTATGTCATCGAGGCTCTTGTCTTTAAACTCAGCAAGACGTCCTTGCTCCAGTGCCATGAGGATTTTACTGATTTTAGCCAGTTGAAGGGTGCCTTCTGGAAGCCTGTAAAACTGTCAATGCACTCTTATATCATGGCCAAGGAAATTAGCCCACTGATCCAACTCTGTATTGCTCAGGTTCAAAATCTGAGACAGAGTTGCTGTTTGCTTGCGCAGTTTTGTTGAAGTGAGTGTGTCTGGCATTTTGGCTCCGCAGGCGCTGGCAAAATGGTGGAGGCAATCTGATCCACCATAATGACTCATTGCAGATGGTCTTGCAAATAAGTGCATGTTTTCTTTAAGGACCCCACATTCCTCACGTTTGCTGACAAGCATATCCAGTGACTGCTGCATTTCCGGTGTTAGGAGGACTGGTACCTTTCTGCCTCTTTTCCCTCTTATTTCCAGTCTTCTGAAATGTTCGCAGAGTTTAATTTCAAGGTCAGATAGAGCCTCCTGTAAATCATGCTGGTCAGTACTGGGATTCGTGGACAGAAATGCTGAAAGAGGCATTTTTTAAACCTCTCCGGATCTGCGTCTGTTGAACAGAACCACTTGAGTCAGGGTGACTTTGGCCAGATTTGTCCAGGCCTGTAGAGATACTTCTGCTGACAATTCATTGTAGAAATGTTGTTCTTGATCACTTAGGTATGAATGAAGAGTCTGGACATCTTTAGTGAAGGGAAGCAAATGTGGAGCATTCCATTTGGATTCCTGGAGTGTTCTCAGGGATGCAGCCGACACAAACTCATTCCATCTGGATTCATAAACATTTCGGAATGCACGAGCATCTTGAATTGAATGGAAAGCCTTTATTGTCATTGTACACAGTACAATGAGATTTGGGGAGCAGCTCCGTAAAAGTGGACACATAAATAACACATACATATAAAATACATTAGTGCAACTGGAGTACTAGTACTAGTACTAGTCTGGATGTTGATTGAGTAAGGTGACAGCTTTGGGGAAGAAGCTATCCCTGAGTCCCTGAGTTTGTTTTGGTCCGTAGTGACCTGAAGCGCCTGCATGAGGGCAACAGGTTAAAGAGATGGAAGCTGGGGTGGGTGGTGTCCCTCAGGATGTTTCTGGCCCTGCTGAGACAACGGGAGTTGTAGATGGCAGTCAAAGAGGGCAGAGGGCAGCCGATATTTTTTTCTGCAGTGTATGTTACTCTCTGCAGTCGCTTCCTATCAGCCTCCGTGCAGCTGGAGTGCCACACTGTCACAGCATAGGTCAGCAGGCTCTCGATGGTGGAGCGGTAGAAGGTCACCAGCAGAGATGTGGATGCAGAGGAATTTGAAGGACTCCACTTGTGCTACACATCCACCGTTGATGTACAGGGGGGCAGGGGCGGCTCTCTTCTGTCTGAAGTCCAGGATGAGTTCCTTAGTCTTAGTTGATGTTTAGTGCCAGGTTGTTTGATGCGCACCACTCACCCAGTTTCAGGACCTCATCTCTGTAGGCCGCCTCGTTTCCCCCTGTAATCAGCCCAACCACCGTTGTTTCATCAGCGAACTTGATGATGATGTTCTCTGGGTGGGCGGGACTACAGTCGGATGCATAGAGGGAATAGAGTAGTGGGCTCAGCACGCAGCCCTGTGGAGAGCCAGTGCTGAGAGTGCGGGAAGAAGAGAGGTGAGGACCCAGTTTCACCTGCTGGGGTCGGTTGACCAAAACGTTCTTTATCCAGGAGCAGGTGGGTGGTGGGACCCCCAGGTCGGTTAGCTTGGGGATCAGAATGTCCGGTATTATTGTATTAAAAGCTGAGCTAAAGTTAATGAAAAGCATCCTGACGTGGCTCTCCCATTGCTCCAGGTGACTCAGCACTGAGTGGAGAGCGATGGCTATGGCGTCTTCGGTGGATCTGTTAGTCCGGTATGCAAACTGGTGCGGATCCAGGGTGGGGGGGGGGGGGCAGGCTTTGATGTGTCTCAAAACCAGTTTCTCTAGGCACTTGGTGATGACTGGAGTGAGTGCAATGGGGCGGAAGTCATTGAGGCTGGTCGTGGGTGACTTTTTAGGGATCTGGATGATTATAGCAGACTTCAAGCAGGGTGGAATGACAGCTTGTTGCAGAGATAGGTTGAATATATCTGTGAAGACCTGTGATAACTGCCAAGCACATGCCTTGAGCACCTTCCCAGGTACTCCATCTGGACCTGCAGCTTTCCTGGGGTTCACTGCACAGAGCACCCACCACACGTCCTGTGCCTTAAGAGTAAGTGGGGGGGAGGAGGTGTGCTGGGGGGCTGGTGGGGGTTGTGGTGGTTGTTGGAGTGATGAGGCTGGATGGTGTGTGTGAGACTCAAAGCGGGAAAAGAAGCTGTTCAGCTCCTCTGCCAGTCCCGTATCCATGTTCCCAGGTGTCACAGCACAGCCTTCCTAGTTGGTGATGGTCTGTATGCCCCCGCCACACTTGCCTGGGGTTGTTTAGATGTTTCTCTATCCTCCTCTTATATTCGCCTTTGGCAGTCCTAATGCCTCTCTTCAGGTTGGCACGTGCGGCGCTGTACACTGTTCTGTCGCCTGACCTGAAGGCTGAGTCACGGGCCCGGAGGAGCATACGGACCTGGCGCGTCATCCAGGGTTTCTGGTTTGGGAACACCCAGATGCACTTTTCAACAGTGACATTCCCAATACAGTACTTGATGTAGGACAGTACTGCATCTGTGAATATTTCCAGGTCTTCGTGATAGAAGGCTTCCCACTGTGTATTATAGAAGCAGTCCTGTAGTCGGGGGAGGGCGTCCTCAGGCCAGGTGGTGATGGTCTTCTTTGTGGGCTTTGTTTGTCGACTGAGAAGGGTGTATGCTGGAGTGAGGAGCAGGGAGAGGTGGTCTGACTGGCCCAGGTGGGGAAGGGGTACAGCTCTGTACGCATGCTTGATGTTGGAATACACATGATCCAGAGTGTTTTCCCCTCTTGTAGGGCATTTTACATATTGGTGGAATTTTGGTAGTACAGTCATGGCCAAAAGTATTGAGAATGACACAAATATTATATTTTCACATGATCTGCTGCCCTCTGGTTTTCATGTGTGTATGTCAGATGTTGTCATCACATACACAACTACAATCAATGCTTGAATTTTGTCAGAATTCCTAGGTTTTCGTTTTTCCACCTGTCTCTTGATGATTGACCATAAGTTTTCAAAGGGGTTAAGATATGGGGAGTTTCCAGGCGATGGACCCATATTCTCTATGTTTTGTTCCCTAAACCAGTTAGATATCACCTTTGCTTTATGGCAAGGTCCTCCATCATGCTGGAAAAGGCCCTGTTCATCACCAAACTGCATTTGGACGGTTGGGAGAAGTTGCTCTCGGAGGACATTCTGGTACCATTCTTTATTCATGGCTGTGTTTTTAGTTAAAACTGTGAGAGAGCAGACTCCCTTGGCTGAGAGCCAACACCACACACGAATGGTTTCAGGATGCTTTACAGTTGGCATGAGACAAGACTGGTGGTAGCGCTCACCTCGTCTTCCCCCTACAAGCCGTTTTCCAGATGTCTCAAACTATGGGAAAGGGGATTCATGAGAGAAAATGACTTTACCTCAGTCCTCAGTAGTCCACTCCCTGTACACTCTGCAGAATATCAGTCTGTCCCTGATGTTTGTCCAGGAGAGAAATGGCTTCTTTGCTGCCCTCCTTGAGACCAGGCCTTGCTGCAAGAGTGTCCGCCTCACAGTGCGTGCAGATGCACTCACACCTGCCTGCTGCCATTCATGAGCTAGCTCTGCACTGGTGGTAGCCCGATCCCACAGATGAAACACTTTTAAGAGACGGCCCTGGCGCTTGCTGATCTTTCTTGGGCGCCCTGGAGCCATTTTGGCAACAATGACGTTGAAATGTGTTTTGGGGGATAAAGTTAATTTTCTAGGCAAATATTGACTTTGCAATTAATTGCTGTTATGCTGAACACTCTTTTTAACATTCTGAAGTATATACAAATTGCTGTTATAAAAACTAAAGCAGTAGACTTTGTAAATATTAACATTTGAATCATTCTCAAAACTTTTGGCCATGACTGTACAGTCTTGAGATTTGCCTTATTGAAGTCCCCTGCAATGATGTGGACTCCACTGGGGTGGGCGCGCTGGTGGGTATTGATGGCATTTAGCAGTAGAGAGAGAGCCATGTTTACATTAGCGTCTGGTGGTATGTAGACTGCAGTGATGACAACAGCAGCTAGCTCTCTAGGCAGAAAGAAGGGTCTGCATCTCACCGACATAAATTCCAGGTCAGGAGAACAGTGTCTGTCCAAGATAGTGCTGTTGTTACACCAGCCATCATGCACGTAGATGCAGAGCCCACCTCCTCTGTTATTCCCGGAGTCACTGTTCCTGTCCCATCTGTGTAGTGTGTGGTCTACTAGTTGCACCGTGGCATCAGGGACTTGTGTGTGTAGCCATGTCTCTGTGATGATAAGCACACAGCAATCGCGAACATAACAGTTACCAGCCAACTGTAATTCCAAATCATCCGTTTTTTGTACCATGGATCTGGTTTGAGTGGCTGTTTCCTTAGTTTAGCAGTAGCCCAGCCCTGCAACCTCGTTTTTGTTTCCTCTCGCATCGCCGTCTGCGTCGCCTGCCAGACCCAATAACAATCCGAGGGGATCCCGCTGGTCTCGCTATTTCGTCCGGAATGTTGTGAGTTCGGTGAAAGTCGCCGGAGATTGTCATCTTAAATTTGAAACCGATGTCCAGTAAGTCCAGACCACTGTATTGTTTCATAATGTTGGTAAACGAACGTACAATATACAATGAACACAAAAGATAAACATAAAAAAAGCACTAATACGGAGAGCCGTGAGCCGCTGCGTCTATGCGCGCTGCCATGGCAACGGCACTGTAATTCTTCTGCACATTTGCACAGCTCTCAAAGAGTTGTGATATCTTTGTCAAGCTGTATCCAATCTTTAAAGCTAGACTAGGACACTTGTAGGTGTTTGTTTCAGAAACAAAACCTGCCAGTTTTTTCACAGATTCCACGACCAGCATAAAATTAACAGGTTTTATGTGTTCTTCGATAGTCTTCATGGAGGTAGTTTTCCTTGACTGTATCAATAGTCTTCCCAGTTCTCTCATCTTTTGACGGATGTATTTATGTCTTGAAGCATCATACCCAAGTCTGTTGTAAAGATGCTGTCCATATTCTTTGATGAGCTCATCGGACTTTACAGCACTGTAAATATCATATTGATTCATAGCGTTTAACAATTTCCAGAACTCTGTCTTTACTCCTGGGAGAGGGGGTACAGTGAAAGCACATAGAGCCTGGACTCGGGTTTTGCCTGGTTTCTTGTGAACATTTGGCTTGAACTTGCAGATGATCATGTGCCTCCAGAGAAGTTTTCTGGAGAATAATCCTTGACAATAGGTACAGTGGAGATAATTTTGTGGTTCAGATGTTGTTCTTGGTTGCTTATGTGGAACGAGTGTTCCAGTGCCGCTATTTAGTACCTCAACATTATGTCTAAAGTTCCCCCTGTTTCTCAAATGTTCCAGGTGTAACCGTCTTTCCCTGGAGCCTTTAGGAAAAGCTATGGCTTGTGCAACTTCGGGTTTGTTGGGATGGGCATGCTCCAAATGCCTTGCAATTTTTATGTACCCTTTCTTACAGTACAAACAGTATTGCTTTTTGTTGTGCATGCGCAACCCATCGCTACTTTTCCCAACAGCAGGTATGAAAGCAGGAATTTTAGGCAATCCGCCATGCCCTACTGAAGATGAAGCACCTGAAGGGCCATGGTCTTCTGCAACAGATCCTGATAAAGCAGACAGGTCCTTTTCACTTGAACTTCCACTTTCCACTGAGACTCACCAATGTATTTAGTGCGACTGAGTGAAGGACTTAAATATCGTTCTTTGTATTTATAAGATTTCCGATGTTTTTTTGTTGGTCAACGTCCTCTCTGACGTCCCTGCTTAGTAGATTTATTATCATTCTGCTCCATTACTGGGGTACATCCAACTGTGAATTCGCCAATTTCCTTAAAACAACTGACAAGAATATTTTTCTGATTTTCAGCCTCCAGAATCTCACTTATGACCGAATCTTCAGAGTATTCCTCTCCACTTTTAGGAACATATTCTTCTCCACTCTCATTTGATGAAGTCAATTTCTCCCTGGAGATCAATAAAGTATAAAGTATATTCGATCAAACAGGTCATCAGACTCAAAATGATCAAATCTGTTCATCTGGAATAAAAAATATTTGGGAAGGAAAATAAATCTCTCATGACCATTCTCATAAAATTTAAAAAGGAAAAATTACTAGGAATCAGTGTAACTTACTGAAATGCTTTTGGTCCTTCTTAACTTTGGGATGGGTAAGTGGTCCTCATATGAAGAGCTGATATCAGGTGATGACCTTGAACGATGTTTCTACAAATACATTTTTATACAATTAAGGACAGTAATTTAAATCATTTGTAACAAAAACAGTAAATAAAACAAGGAATTGCACTTAAAAATAAAGGTTGTTTTGAAGATTATAGCAGATACAGATACTGAAACCTATTGTGAAAAATGAAATACTGGAAACCTATGGTGTTAATCCATCGTCAGCTGAGTAATTCCAAACATCTCAGGTCTCCTGAATCTCAGGGTCAGGCTCAAGTCAGGGTCAGAAAGGAACAATAATGGCTAACTATACAGATATCCTCAAGCCATCCTCCACAAAGAGGGGAAGGCACAGAGGGTCATTACCAAAGAAATTAGTAGTTTAAATAGCACTGTATTGATGCAAGCTGAGAGAACTCTTGGTGGAAGAAAATTGTGGTAGGTAAAGCTGCAACAGGAATCAACATTAAGATGATTGTCAAGCAGGATCTACTCAAGAATTTAGAGGAACTTTCAGAGGAGTGGACTAAAAGTAGAATGAGTCCATAACCAGTTAACTATGCACGGAGGATCTCATACATACGATACATGTTATATTCAAAATAAATACCTTTTTCTTAGATGCATTGGACTTGGGTGGAGTTTGATCTAATGAACCAGTGTTCTCAGCCTCAACAGCCTCAGTCACAGGGGAGTCTTTGTCAACCTTAAGAGCAGAAATACAGTCTGTAAATACTGTAATTATGATGAAAAATAAAACCTCAACGGAGGTCCTCACTTGGACTGTAAAACCAGAAAAGTGTGTATTGCCACAAAACAACTATACAGCTGCTACAGTCCCCACTATAAAAAATGAACAGACTAGTGTATTACTAGGACAGCCGAATAAAGATGGTTAGCATTTATAGAGAATTTGAAGGAAATTTTATACCAATGTAGAAAAGTGTGTATTGCCAGAAAACAGCCATACCCTGAGTACACTCTACAGGTGCTACAGTCCCCACTATGACAACAGACCAGACTAGTGTGTGTTACTACGACTACTTAAAGAAATGGTTAAGTTGAGCATTTAAAGAGGATTTGAAGTCAATTTTACGGCAATCTAATTGTACTGACAAATCTCTGAAACAGCAGAAGTAGGACTAATAACTTGAAGTCCAAAGAAATGTAGTTCATAATAAATACCTTTCTCTTGGAGGCCTTGGACTTGGGTGGAGCTTGATCTGATGAACCAGTGTTCTCAGCCTCAACACCCTCAGTCAAAGGGGAGTCTTTGTCAACCTTAAAGAGCAGAAATGATGTAGGTTCAGTTTGGCAGTGTCATCAAGAAAGTCTTTCATTTTTGCACCAATTTAACCTGTTTGAATGTACAATTAAAGATATAGAGGACTGACGTATTTTTTCATCCTAAAATAAAAATGTATACATATACTTAACAACGCGTAATCATTCCATATTGAAAATATTTAAACATAAAATTGTACTCGGTTTTAAAATCAAACTGTCTTTTCAGCTCTTGTAATTTTTCTTTAAATCCTACTTTCTACTCCTCAGTATTTGCAACCTCATTAATATTAGCACAACATTCTATTTTTGTTTTAATAAGTCATTCATATTGTGAACAGAATATGATCCTTGGCAAACCTTCTTCCTCCATGGCCAGTCAGTTCCTCCATAGTTGTAAGTTACTTCCTCTCCAGGATTTATATCTCTTAAAGCAAATAAGCAAAGGTGCGGCTTTCCATCGACCAATATCTTTTTTATTCTACAGTTTGGATTTATGTGGTCATCATTGACTAATCTTCCAAGACTTTTATCTTCTCGGGATGCATCGATACTTTCCAAATAAGGTGGGGTGGATGGAAAAGAGACAAATATTAGACTGCTTAAAAAGAAAGAGCAGAAATTTTCTAAGCAGTACTACTGCCTTTGAATCCAAAGGTTTTGCCAACTTAGATTGATTTATTATGAACTCTGGACTTACCACCACCATCTTTCTTGCCACAAGAGGTCAAACATGAAGA
This sequence comes from Menidia beryllina, assembly GCA_013363375.1. Classification (NCBI taxonomy): domain Eukaryota; kingdom Metazoa; phylum Chordata; class Actinopteri; order Atheriniformes; family Atherinopsidae; genus Menidia; species Menidia beryllina. The sequence continues at coordinate 19,758,754 of JABUIW010000020.1, forward strand.
CAGCACATGCACTATGATACAGTGTCCTCCTCCTTTGTGCTTCTTCACAGCATAGTAAATCTCCTCTGTATTCCACTACAAAGTCTCCTTTGTTAAAAAGAGTTGTGGCAAACACCCCTCGTCCTAAACACATAAAAACTGTTAACATCAGATTAATACCCAACCATTGCTAGGATGGACTCTATTGCTACAAAACAACTTTTTCAAAAATACTTTTAAATTATGTAATTAGTTGAAATCTTGAATTTTTGTTGAAAATTGTAATGTTTATGCATCCCAACCTACCTTTATAGGGGTTGATGAACTTCACTTCCAACCCTCCTGTCTTGTCACAAGCCTTAAATACATGTTCAGCTGCATCCTGTTTAGGTGGTATCTACGTCTTATCGACATCATTATCCTGTTAAAAAGACACAGCACAAGTAATTGTTTTCTAATACTTCACAATCTTGTTCAAAGTCTACAAAGTATTTAAATTTGCATTTAGACATCAATATGAAGTCTCTAGTTAAGGTCTATTGGTGGAACCTGCCACCATATTTAGAAGATGCATGCATTTCCAGATATTAGTTTCTGGTTCACTGTTTTAGCTTACATATCTTTCAGACTACCTTACAATAATTATTGGAAAGAGTTGAACTTAAACATAATGGTAAGTGACCAGCTCTATTTTTTATTGTTAAAGAAAGATTTAAAAGCATACCGCCCCCCAATCACAGATATGCCTAAAAGTTCTGTGGTGTAACTGTCAAAACTCCATTGTATAAAAAATGTCATAGAAATTACATTATATAATATGCTACATAAGTAATTTGATACAACCACACTTGCTATCAATTAAAAAAACAACTGTACTGAATTCAAAATAGAAGTTTCTCGAGAAGAAATATTAATCACTTCAAAGTATCAGTATCTTCAAAGTAACCAATTTGTTTTTAGAATTAGTTTGAATAAATGGGGAAATTAAATGTAGTTATCAGGACAATTACAAATCTGACTAACATTTTGGGGAGAAGGGGACTGTCATAGTTGGCAGAATAATAATTTTAAAGTCTTTGTTTATAAACACCTTTATGAAATTGGAACTTATTTTAAAAAATGTTTGGTACATAAAAAATAAGTATGATCATCATAGATTGTTGTTGACCTTTTGTAAGACCACAAGTCAATTCATATTGGTGAAAAACCTATAAAAATAATCACAACATTTCAAATGTATTATAAATTGTGATGTGTATGCCTAATTTAAATATTTAATTTTAGCTGATGAAAATCTTTATATGTTAATGACCCCCCCAAAAAGTTACATCGTCATTAGAAAGATAGTTAGCATGACACGTAACCTAGCTAATCTCAAAAACTCAGTCTTGTTAAAGAGAAAACATACTTAACTCTCAGGCGTACCTTTTAATGTTAGGCCATAGGCTGAAGCCTGTATCGTTCAGGTTCGCTCCACCTATTTAGGGACTACTAAATGACACCTACAAAAAAATCCTTAGTGCATTTTGAGCTCATAACCAAAAGTTCTCCAAACACTTTGCGCCAGTATTTTTACAATAATTACTTAAAAATGTAACTATATCGTAACCTGATCACACTGGTAAACTACGCTCGAATCAAGCCGCCTACCTGTTAGCCAATCAGAGCGCGTCCTTCAGGTACGCTCTCCCATTCAGAGGCGAGAAGACAAGAACAACAACAAACATGGCTGCTCCCGTGGAGCAGCGTGTTCCCGTTGATCAGACAGAAAACGCAGGATTATATATGCATCACACACATATCATTGGTAGACAAAGAACGGACACAGCCACTAACAGTTGTTCGTTGGAAGAAGCTGGTCGTATGTGCCCGTAAGTGGCTAGAAAGTGACGGAATTGACCGCACGTTGGCGGAAGGACACAAGACAAAGAAAGGTAAATTGGTCCAAGCAGAAACTATAAATACTGGTGATTAGATCATTTGCAGACAGCATCTTTGTTTGTGGCTTATAATCAAATGCAAAAGTAATACATATGTTGGTAAAAAAAATACATGTGTAATTGGTGCCAGCCCAAGCCTGCTCACATCATTATGAAGTAGGTGTATGAAGGCTATGTGTAGGGCCTCAAAAATAATAACAGGCATTATTATGAAATTGAAATGATGATAGCCAATTTAATTGATTTGTCAAATAATGGTTAGATTTTAAATTTGTCACCCAACTACCAGTTCAGTCTGGTAAAACAGAGAAAAGGTATTTGATATTATTTGTTGGCAGCTGGTTTATGATTTAACTTTAACTCTCTCTTTGATAGGGAGTTTGGTTAAAGCAGCTGAAGTGAAAATGGACAAATCCATCCTCAAGGATCTACGTGGAAAAGATTGTGTCACAATTGAAGTGCGGTACCACAAACGGTGCTACAAAGAAAGTTCAATTAAATTTTATTCATATAGCGCCACATCACAACAACAGTTGTCTCACAGTGCTTTCCAAACAGAGCAGGTCAGACCCTACTCTGAAGTAAGTTAATTACATAAACCTAACAATTCCCACCATAAACAAGCACTAGGCGACACAGGCGAGGAAAAACTTCCTTTTAACAGGCAGAAACCTCGAGCAGAACCATGGCTCAGGGTGTGGGGCCATCTGCCTCGGCCGGTTGGACGTGAGGGAAAGAGAGGGCAAGAGAGAGAGGGCGAGAGAAGGACAGAGGGAGCAGAGAGAGGCAGCGAACAGTAACACATATAATTGATGAAAAATGGCATTGATATTGATACTAATGTTAATGATAGGAGTTATGACAGCAGTAACACTATGCAGAGTAGTAGCAGAGCAGGAACATGGAGGGCAGCAGGAAACTCCCAACCACAGATCCAGCTTCCACAGCTCTAGGAACACCTGCAGGAAGTGATAGGAGGAGACTCCTATCACTCCTATGATTTCGATGATTCATAGTTTCTTTGTGTTTTCTATTGTAATTCTCAAGTCGTAACAACCCAAAGTGATCCTAAAAAGATTAATATCTCAAGGTTTGCTGGTTCCAACAAAAGTAATTGTTTAAAAACAGAAATGTCTTTATGCCTTCTTTAATTACCTGTACATTTCCATATTATGTCTTGCCTCAGAGGAGTGAATTCATAACCCTCGGGTTATCTCATTGAAACTATTTCATTTCTGAAAACCAATTTGAATATTTGTCCATAGTTAACTGAAGTTTGTAGTAAATGTAGTAAAAAAAAACAATCTTGTAGCTTATAAATAAGAGTTCATTTTTTAATGTTGTGGTATTAATACTTTCCAATGTTCTTATAAATAATCAATAATTATGATTATTATTCTTGTTATTGTTATGAGGCCTCTGAAAATCATGTTATCATTGCTATTGCAATGGAGTGCAGTGGAGATTTATAAATGGTTAGAGTGGTGTAGGCTTCTTATTCTCTCTCAGTTTTTCTGAAGATGATTAATTCTCTCTGTAAATATTTATACATGTGGCAACAAACAGAAGTAGTAACTCTTGTTGGTGTGGGGATGTGATGGTGGTGGTGGGGGTGGTGGTGGTGGGGGGGGGGGGGGGTTACTATTATTTTTGTTATTATTTGTTCATCAATACCATGATTGCTTAAGTTGGTATCAAGTCCATTGAATAAACAGTATCAGTTTACTTGAAGATTCTTCTAGTTTTCATTGTTTCAGTTATGTCCTAAAATTTTGCTTCCAATATTGTAACTGGTCTGCTAGGTGATAAAATTCACACCACTTTTCATAGTTATTAGTTAACCAGACACACAGGGATATCTTTCTATTAGAGTTTTTCAATTGAAAATTCAAAGAATTGCAGTTTTTATGTGCAATAATGATATATTTTGGGAGATTGTGAAATTGTTAAAAAGTGTATGTTTTCATTTAGAATAACTCCTTACTTAAAGCATGCAGAACATTGCCGCTTTAGAAGCTCAGAGTAAGTATGAATGTCTGTGGGAATAGACCCCCATTTTCTCAAATACTGGCAGGAATCCCATGGAGAACTTTTTTTCCCAGCTCGAGTACATATTCAAGATTGGAAAACTACTATTGAAAAGTAGTCCCCAGGATAGTGGAGCGAAATCCCATTTCTAGCCACTTTTTGAGCTTCAGCCTATTTGTGGGTTGTATAGATTTTAAAAAGAAGCTCAGCTATTATCACCACTCTTTACTTTTTCAATGAAAATGGTACACTCAAATACATTTTCATTGGGAGAAGTGACTTACCCTTACACATGGTGAAGCAGCTGCTGTGCAGCCATTTATTCTTCGTGAGGTGCACTTCTTTTGATAGTTAGCGTAGCCCTGGGTGGAGACTAGTAAAACAGTAACTACGTGGCTCCACCCGTCCGGTATATTTTTGTTTATAAATCCAATAAATATAATCCTGTGTGAAACCAGTTTAAAGGACTGCCTGTTTGACCTGATGGGACTGGCAACTAATAAACTAACTATATTTTTGAACGGTTACCATTAATAAAGGAGTTGGAATCGGAAGATTTGTAAACTTCTAATTGGTAATCCTCTTCTGTTATCTGGCTTTGTTGTGTGTCTGTCACGTGTTTAGATTAAATAGCTGAAATCAATTTCTGGCTCTTACTTATTATACAATCTAAGTAGCAAGTTTTTTTCACCGACTCCTTGTTGGATTTTCATATTAAATATATAAATTGGAACTTTGTTGCAGATATATACATTTGAAAAGATGTGGATAATACTGAGATTACTTGACTGCTTTTACTACCTTTTTTCATCAATACTGGCAATCATGTTGTTGTTCATAGCGCACATTTTCAACTATGTATGGTGTTTTGGTAAGTTAAATCTGTTAAAAAGACATTTAAATTAGATTAACTAAAAAAATCGAAAAAATCACAAGTTTTGTTTTTAAATGCCACTTACACCTAAATTGTAATTAACAAATATTTATGTACGAAGCATTAATTTGTTACACTATTAATTTTCTAATCACTGAGTGTGTCACGAAGGTGTCCTGGTTGAGGGGTTTTTCGTGTCGTCTTTTTCTAGTCTCGTCATTTCCTGTTTTATTTTGAAGAATAACCCTCATCTCGTTTCAGGTCACTTGCACTTCATGTTGTGTCACCAGTCTGAGCGTCTCCCTGATTACCTATTGTCTGCACCTGGGGATCCCTTCCCTCTTGTGGTCAAATAGTCCTCGTCTCCCTTTGTCCCGTGCCAGTGTGTTTCGTTCCCTACCACAGTGCCTGTCTCGTCCACAGTTCCCTTGTCATAGTAACCTTCTTAGTCCCGTTCCTTGCCTTAGAGCCTCCTGCGTTTTTGCCTCTGTTAAGAGTGCTTTTTGTTTTCTCCTAGACGTCTTCCCTAGTGAGTATTTTGGTTGTTACTTTGTTCCACTTTTGCATCCTCGTGACAGATTTACTTTGTCACTTTCATCTGTATTGTTTTGTAACTTTTCTCCTCAGCCTCGTTCGAGTGCTTTTCAGTTTGTACTTTGTCCTCCGTTATTGGAGCGTTTTGTGTTGCCTTTGTCCACTCCTTTTGAGTGCGCTTTTTGTTAATAAATTGGATTTTGAAACTAGCTCCGCTACTGAGTCCTCGCTGAGTTCCTGAGCCTGACAGAGTGACAACAAACAAAATGTAGGAATAATAGGAATAACTGAATTTTCAAAGTTCCCTTTGAAAATGCAGTTAAATTCAAATAAAAAAATACTTTATTTATCCTCGAAGGGAAATTCAAATGTTGTAGCTTAATTAATTAATTTAATGATTCATTATATATATGAATAGCACTTGGCAGGAAAGATTTCCTGTAATGGTCCATCTTTCAGGCAACCTGAAGAAGCCTCTGACTGAAAAGACTCTTTTTTTATACTTGTATGAAGAGGATGGTCAGGATTGTTCATAATTTTGATTGTGAGCAGAATCCTTCTCTGGACCATCCTCTCCAGAGGCTCCACAGTGGTCCCCAGAACAGAAGCAGACCTCTGGATCAGGACATTGAGCCGTTTAGCTCCCTGTTCTGATGCTGCTGCCCCAACACATGATCAGAGGAGACGATGCTCTCAACAACAGACTGATAGAAGATCTGCAGCATATGGCTTCACACACTGAAGGATTTTAGCTTCCTTATGAAGTCCAGTCTGCTCTGTCTCTACTTGTAGACAGCTCCACTGTTGAGTCTCCAGTCAAGTCTGTTGTTTAGATGAACACCAAGTTATTCATATTCCTCCACCACCTCCACTTCTTCTCCATGATGGAAACAACATCTCACTGAACTCTGTCTCCTGAAATCTACAATAATCTTCTTGGTTTTTCACATTCAAGGTGTGATAATTGTTTCCACACCATGTCACAAAGTGCTCCAGCAGCTCTCTGTACTCAGCTTCTGGTCCCTCTCTGATACACCCCACTGCAGTCATCTGAGGATTTCTGGAGATGACAGCAGTCTGACCTGAGGGTACAGAGTGAATAGTAGTGAGAGTACAGAGCCCTGCGGTGCTCCTGTGCTGCTAGCTACCTGCTTAGACACACAGTCCTCCAGTCACACAAACTGTGGTCTGTTTTTCAGGTAGTCATTGATCCAGGCAACTGTTGAGCCTCCACCTGTGTCTTCTGCAGTTTCACACCAAGCAGATCAGGATGAATTGTGTTAAATGCACTGCAGAAATCAAAGAATGTGATCCTCACAGTGCTGCCTGCTTTGTCCAGGTGACAGTGGGTTTGTTGAAGCAGGTACATGATGGCATCTTCAATAATGATAAGCAAACTGCAGGGGTCCTGATCTGTGCTGGTGGTGGGCAACAGGAGTCTTCCAGGACCTTCATGATGTGGATGTGAGGGCAACAGGTCTATAGTCATTGATGACTGATGTGTGACTTTTCTTTGGTACCAAAACCAGACAGGATGTCTTCCACAGTGGATCCTTGTCTTGACTCAAGCTGAGGTTGAAGAGGTGTTGCAGAATCCCACAGAGCTGCTCTCCACAGAGCTTCGGGACTCTGGGGCTGACACCATCTGGACCTGCAGCCTTGTTCGGGTTCAGTCTCTCCAGCTGCCTCTTTACATGATTTTTAGAAACAGACAAGCAGAAGGGGAGACAAGAGGAGCAGCAGCATCTCCTGATTTGGTTGAGGACACATTAGTGGAAGCAGAAAAGTCCACAGCTGAGGTTTGACCGCAGAGCTGTGGGTCAGAGGAGGGTGGGATGTCTGTTTGGCTGAGGAAATGAGGGGAGTATGATGAGCTTGTTCATGAACTGAACCATCCATCCATTGTCCTCCGCTTATCCGAAGTTGGGTCGCGGGGGCAGCAGCCGGAGCAGGGAGACCCAGGCTTCCCTCTCCCCGGCCACTTCAGCCAGCTCCTCCGGGGGGATCCCGAGGCGTTCCCAGGCCAGCCGGGACACATAGTCCCTCCAGCGGGTCCTGGGTCTTCCTCTGGGCCTTCTCCCGGTGGGACGAGCCTGGAACACCTCCCCAGGGAGGCGACCAGGAGGCATCCTGATTAGATGCCCGAGCCACCTCAGCTGGCTCCTCTCCACGTGGAGGAGGCCGAGCTTCTCACCCTATCTCTAAGGGAGAGCCCAGCCACCCTGCGGAGGAAACTCATTTCGGCCGCTTGTATCCGCGATCTCGTTCTTTCAGTCACTACCCAAAGTTCGTGACCATAGACGAGGGTGGGAACGTAGATCGACCGATAAATTGAGAGCCTCGCTTTTAGGCTCAGCTCTCTCTTCATCACGACAGACCGGTACAGCGCCCGCATTACTGCAGACGCCGCACCAATCCGCCTATCGATCTCACGCTCCCTACCCTCATTCACGAACAAGACCCCGAGGTACTTGAACTCCTCCACTTGGGGAAGGACGTCCGCTCCGACTCGGAGGAGGCACTCTACCCTTTTCCGGTGAGAGACCATGGTCTCGGACTTGGAGGCACTGATCTTCATCCCAGCCGCTTCGCACTCGGCTGCGAACCGCTCCAGTGAGAGCTGTAGGTCCCGACTTGATGAAGCCAACAGGACCACATCATCTGCAAAGAGCAGAGATGCGACCCTAAGGCCACCAAGACTGACACCCTCAACACCTCGGCTGCGCCTAGAAATCCTGTCCATAAAAGTTATGAACAGGACCGGAGACATAGGGCAACCTTGGCGGAGTCCAACTCCCACCGGAAACGGATTCGACTTACTACCGGCAATGCGAACCAGACTCTGACTCCGGTCGTACAGGGACCGAACAGCCCGTAGCAAAGGGCCAGGTACCCCATACTCCTGGAGCACTCCCCACAGGATACCCCGAGGGACACGGTCGAACGCCTTCTCCAAGTCCACAAAACACATGTGGACTGGTTGAGTGAACTCCCATGCACCCTCCTGGACCCCGCTGAGGGTATAGAGCTGGTCCAGCGTTCCACGGCCAGGACGAAAACCACACTGTTCCTCCTCGATCCGAGGCTCGACTATCCGACGGACCCTCCTCTCCAGAACAGCTGAATAGACCTTTCCAGGGAGGCTTAAGAGTGTGATCCCCCTGTAGTTGGAACACACCCTTCGGTCCCCCTTTTTAAATAGGGGGACCACCACCCCAGTCTGCCAATCCAGCGGGACTGCCCCTGATGTCCACGCG
>JABUIW010000020.1:19767375-19786088 GCA_013363375.1 Menidia beryllina
CCCCAGTCTGCCAATCCAGCGGGACTGCCCCTGATGTCCACGCGATGTTGCAGAGTCGCGTTAGCCAACGCAGCCCCACAACATCCAAAGCCTTGAGGAACTCTGGCCGAATCTCATCCACCCCCGGAGCCTTGCCACCGCGGAGCTTTTTGACTACCTCGTTGACTTCAGCCCCGGAGATTAAAGATCGCAACTCCGGATCCCCAGGCTCTGCCCCTCCAATGGAGGGCCAGTGGGATTGAGGAGGTCCTCGAAGTACTCCGCCCACCGACCCACAACGTAACGAGTTGAGGTCAACAGCACCCCATCCCCACTGTAAACAGTGTTGGTGGGGCACTGCTTTCCCCCCCCTGAGACGCCGGATGGTGGACCAGAATCGCCTCGAGGCCATACGGAAGTCTTTTTCCATGGCCTCCCCAAACTCCTCCCACGCCCAAGTTTTTGCCTCGGCGACCACCCGAGCCGCATGTCACTTGGACTGCCGATACCCATCGGCTGCCTCCGGAGTCCCACAGGCCAAAAAGGCCCGATAGGACTCCTTCTTCAGCCTGACGGCATCCCTCACCACCGGTGTCCACCAGCGGGTTCGAGGGTTGCCGCCACGACAGGCATCGACAGCCCTGCGACCGCAGCTTCTAGAGGCCGCGTCATTGATGGAGGCGCGGAACACGGCCCATTCGGACTCAATGTCCCCCGCCTCCCTCGGAACGTGCCTGAAGCTCTCCCGGAGGTGGGAGTTAAAGCTCCGCCTAACAGGGGACTCCGCCAGGCGCTCCCAGCAGACCCTCACAACACGTTTGGGCCTCCCGGGTCTCACCGGCATCCTCCCCCACCATCGGAGCCAACTCACCACCAGGTAGTGGTCAGTGGAAAGCTCCGCCCCCCTCTTGACCCGAGTGTCCAAAACATGCGGCCGCAGATCAGCTGAAACGACGACGAAGTCGATCATTGAGCTGCGGCCTAGAGTGTCCTGGTGCCAGGTGCACATATGGACACTCTTATGCCTGAACATGGTGTTCGTTATGGACAATCCGTGCCGAGCACAGAATTCCAAAAAAAGAACACTGCTCGGGTTCAAGCTGGGGGGGCCATTCCTCCCAACCACGCCCCTCCAGGTCTCACTGTCATTGCCCACGTGAGCGTTGAAGTCCCCCAGCAAAACGAGGGAGTCCCCAGAGGGGGCACCCTCCAGTACCCCCTCTAAGGACTCCAAAAAGGGTGGGTACTCTGTACTGCTGTTAGGCGCATAGGCACAAACAACAGTCAGGACCCGTCCCCCCACCCGAAGGCGAAGGGATGCTTCCCTCTCGCTCACTGGGGTAAACCCCAACGTTCAGGCACCGAGATGGGGGGCAATAAATATGCCCACGCCTGCTCGGCGCCTCTCACCGGGGGCAACTCCAGAGTAGCAGAGCGTCCAACCCCTCTCAAGAAGGCTGGTTCCAGAGCCAGAGCTGTGTGTCGAGGCGACACGACTATGTCCAGCCGGAATCTCGCCGCCTCGCACACCAGCTGAGGCTCCTTCCCCACCAGAGAGGTGACGTTCCACGTCCCTAGAGCCAGCTTCTGCAGCCGGGGATCAGTCCGCCAAGGTCCCCGACTCCGGCCGCCACCCAGGGCACACTGCACCCGACCCCTATGGCCCGTCCCATGGGTGGTGGGCCCATGGGACGGGGGACCCATGTTGCCTTTTCGGGCTTGGCCCGGCCGGGCCCCATGGGTGAAGGCCCGGCCACCAGGCGCTCGCCATGGTGCCCCGCCCCTGGGCCTGGCTCCAGGGGGGTGACCCGCGCCCGGGCGAGGGAACGTTGGGTCCATTTGTTGCACTCATCATAGGGGTCTTCTTGGCTGCGCTTCGTCTGATCCCTCACCTAGGACCTGTTTGCCTTGGGTGACCCTACCAGGGGCTTGAAGCCCCCGACAACATAGCTCCTAGGATCACTGGGACACTCAAACCCCTCCACCACGATAAGGTGGCAGCCAGGGAGGGGCTGAACTGAACCTGTTGAAAAATGTGAAATCTCTGTCTAGATTTCCATCTAAGGGATCCTCTTTTTGCTTGAAGCCTGTGATCTTCTTCATCCCTGACCACACATCTCTGATATTGTTCCCCTGCTGTTTACCCTCCAGTTTCTTCCTGTACACCTCTTTGCTGTCTCAGATCTTAACTTTCAGCTGCTTTTGTATATAGAGATACATTGGAGAAACTTTCGATGTTTTGTATTTTTTCACCTGTTAGTGTATATTTTATTTTCTCTTGTAAAAGATACGAAGGGGAGATGCTCAGCAGGTCTTTATCACTGGGTCACAGTTAGCTACCACTAAAGTGACTGAAGAAACTTTGATAAGAAAAGTGAATACAAGAGTGAATTTCATTCATTCACTCATTCCTCTTCTTCCGCTTAATCCCGTTTGGGGTCGCGGGGGGGCAGGAGCCTATCCCTGCATCTTTCGGGCGAAGGCGGGGTACACCCTGGATGGATCGCCACTCCATCACAGGGCAGTGAATTTCATTTTAGGATTAATTGCATGTTTCAAAATGGAATAAAGTAAAATTAGTCTGAGCCCCCCTTTTCACATCAAAACATATAAAAAATAAGTAGAAAGCTTTGTGGAATATCATAAAAGACATTGAAAAGTACTGTAAGCTGTAAATACACAGCTTTCCACCCAATTTGATCTGATCACATCTCCAAAGCAACCACTTAAAGAAATATTTGAGATAATTGTGTACCATTTTGACAAATAATTAATTTATTTAACAATTATTTTTTTGGCTATTGATGTCATTGACATGACACTGAACAAGTTAACTAATCTACAATGATACCAATGGTTCCAAATATATGTGACGGTTATGAATAAACAAAAAGTAAATAATATAAAAATTCCAAGGCATCATAAAATATGGAAAAACATTTACAATTTTTTTTTTTTTTGTCCCAACAATACCACAAGAGTAAGATTGGTGTCTGTTGTGTAAGTGTGTGTTCATGCAGTACCACCACCTACCACTAGTGGCCGGTACTGAGTTACCTACCTTATACACACCTAAGCACACTGTGTTGGTTTTTGTGAATTTTAGGGACCACCCTAAACATTTGAGAGAGTATCCTACTTAACTTAATTCCATTGAATCTAATGCTAACGGCTAATGGACCAGGTTTTTGGTCCCCACAAAAAATTTGGTCCCCACACTGTGAGTGTGCTATCTGGTGTTGGTCCCCTCAATGGAGCAAAGACAAACACACACACACACGCACACCCGGCTTGGGCTCTGCTTGTAGGCAGTTTGCCTGGTTTGCTCAATCTGGTGGCTCGGGTTTGTTTGTTAAGCAGTGTTTAGAACGTTTTCACTGAATCCCGTTCACAATGAACTGGTGTTGTAAAATGCGTAAATATGAAACTCCCAGAAAGACTGAGCTTTTGAAACACTACAGGCTACGACATGTGCACTGTGCGCAAATTCTGCTTTGTCTTTATTGGGAATGCTATTGCTCTTTCAAAACATGGGCCAGTCTTAAATCACACATGACAAGAAGTCTTTCATCTTATAAAGCGGCAAATGTGAAAGATGTCTTGTCTTTTAAATGTCCATTTTGTACCCTAAGCTCCATCACCACAGAGAGGGGGTACTTTGAGCATATTGGCCGGCATTTAAAAAAACATGAAACAATCACATGCGTTTTTGAAAACTGCGATTTCAAAACTAACATTTATGGTACTTTCGCCTCTCACAGGACACGCAAACACACTCCACACTTACTGGATGACTTCAAGGCTGAGCTTGTGCACAGGCATGTGAATCCAGTTAATGTAGGGGATGATCCTGATGATGATGAAGATATTGAGTGTAGAGAGGGTTATGATGAAGAACGAAAAGAATTGCCCAGCATAATTGAAGCTAATCTTGCCCACCCTTTTCTGAAATTGGAAAGCATATCTAATGTTCCCAAACAGTGTATTACTGAGATGGTTGAAGAACTTAACTTTATTTCTAGCTCTGCATCTGGCCCTGTTATGAAAGACGTTTTGCAGTCTTGCTTTGCAAAGCATAAATGTCAACTTGATGATTCTGTGATCACTGACATTGTAACAGTACTCTGCAAGTCCAACCCCATCAGCCAAGCATTGAGGAGTGATGGTCCTCTGTCTATCGCCTACAAGAGAAATGAGTATTTTAAGGAGAATTTCTCTTTGGTAGAGCCAGTTGAATATGTGCTTAATGCCAGGGAGCGAAGAAGCTATCAGTATGTACCTATTCTGAAGTCTTTATCTGAGATTTTTAAGAAGAAGGAAATGCAGGATTTCCTCATGAACAGTGGTAAAAAAGCACAGAACACAGAAACTCAGTTCACGTCATTTCATGATGGTACCCACTTTAAAGCTAATAAATTATTCTCTGAAAATGATCTAGCAATAGCTCTCAATTTATATGTGGATGAGTTTGAAGTGTGCAATCCACTTGGAACATCAAGAAAAAAGCACAAAATCTCTGCTGTTTATTGGGTTCTTGCAAATGTACCACCATTGCTCCGGTCTTCAATGACCTCAATATTTTTAGCCATTCTATAAAAGCTGAGGACATAAAACAATATGGATATAATGTTGTGTTGGACCCACTTCTCAAAGACCTTGGTAGTCTTGAGGAGGATGGACTTTACATTCCCTCTCTTGGAAGACAAGTTAAAGGTGCTGTCTTTTCTGTCATTGTCGATAACCTTGGAGCTCATTCTGTCAGTGGATTTGTTGAGAGTTTCTCAAGTTCATATTTCTGTAGATGGTGTCTTGTAGAACACTCCAAATTGCAAGACTGTGAGGTTCGAACAGGAAAATTCATTCCCCGGATCAAAGAAGACCACACAGTGCATGTTCAGACTGCACAGCTGAGTGGGTTCCATAGCTGTGGCGTAAAGCGACAATGTCCACTAACAGAAAAACTTAAGTATTTTGATGTTCTGTCAGGCTATCCCCCTGATTTGCTGCATGATCTTTTTGAAGGTGTCATACCAAAAGAAGTAGCATTGTGCCTAGATACCTTAATTAAGAAGAAATATTTCACTCTCTCAGAGCTGAATAAATTGATCAGAGAGTTTCCTTATAAGTGGACAGACAAGAAGGACGCACCACAACCGGTACCCCTTAATTTTGCTGTTAAAAAAACTGTTGGTGGGAATGCACATGAAAATTGGGCTTTGCTGCGACTCCTTCCTTTCATCATTGGCACAAGGGTACCGGTGAGTGACCGAACATGGCAGGTTCTTCTCAACCTCAAGGACATAGTAGAACTTGTTGTAGCCCCAGTCCATACAGATGACACTATTTGTTTCTTGGACAGTAAGATATCAGAGCATCGCCACAGATTCTGTGAAGCTTTTCCTGGTCAAAGACTTACTCCAAAGCATCATTACATAGAACATTATCCTCAGTTGATAAAGGCTTTTGGACCACTTGTGTCACTGTGGACAATGAGGTTTGAAGCTAAACATAGTTTCTTTAAACGTGTTGTCAGACATACTCACTCCTTCCGCAACATTCTTCTCTCTCTCTCAGTGAAGCATCAGATGATGATTGCCTATCATCTACATGACAGAAAGGTTGTCCAGCCTTCATTACAGGTGACCAAACTGTCAGAGGTAGATTTGACTGTGCTGAGAGAGGACATCAAGGCAGCAGTGGAAGCCAAGTACCCTAATAAGTCTTGTATTCACTTGGCTAACACAGTGTGTTACAGTGGAACTAGATATGCCACTGGAATGATCTTAGCAAATGGGTCAACAAGTGGCCTCCCTGATTTTGGAGACCTGATTCAGATTGTTGTTGTTGATGGTAAACCTGTATTTATTGTTGAATGCTTATATGCTTGGTACATCGAGCACCTTGGCAGCTATGAGCTTGAGAATACACAAACTATTACAGTTCTTGAGCCAGCTCAGTTGTCTGATATATTCCCTTTAGCTGCATACACCATTGCAGGGAAGCGTATGGTCACTCTGAAGCGATTCATTTACTTGCCATGGATGGATTTTTCTTCACATTGTCTTTGTGTTATCTAGTGATAGCAAAAGATGACAGATCTCACAGCAAACAAGCAATCCCAAGGTACAAACTCACATTGTGCTCAATGGCATACACTGGACTGCTAAATTGACACATTTTTACAAGTTGATACAATGCAGCTGATAAGAAAGTATTTACTGTTTTATTCTCTTTATGCTATACATTTTCAGAAAGTATTTCCCCTGCTGAAGGAATACTGCATGCAATATATGAGGAAATGGATTTTACTGATTCTGATGTTCCAGGTATGTTATTTGTAAAGAAGTTCTGCTAACATGCCTCCAAAAACGTGAAATGTATGCTAGCAAAACTTTAGGATAAAGATGTTGCAATATTCACATATTGTGTGTGAATTGAGAGCACTTGTCTTTTTATTCATTCCAGAAAAATGTCAAAAATTATCCCTTAGATGTTGTGTTCCAGTGGCCCTAATACTCTTCCATATGTTTGCCTTTCACTATGTTAAAACAAGAAACAAGTAAAAACCAGAATATGTTTTTCATGGCTGTGGCTACAGGCACCATCAACAGGACATTGTCTGTACATATAGTTTTAGTCTTAGAAATTCTGACTCGCAGTCATTAGATACCAGGACATTACAGGACATTTTATGTTATTTTTATATATAGTATTGAATGTGCCAGCTTAATGATATACTGATACTGATATTTGTTTATGATATTCTTGCTTTCAGGATTCTGAGAGCCAAATTGGAGATTTTGAGAGTCGGGTGGTGAAGATTCTAGTCACCAAAGGTACTACGGCATCTGATCCAGCCAGCACAACCATCATCATAGAGGGCACAGCGGTCCTGCAAGGGTTGGATGTGCCAAGGGCCTGTGCTTTGCTGATGGGCCTCATTTATGCCCTCAATCTAAGCTACCCACGGGAGCTGAAGTACACTTGCGAGGTATTTCAGAAGGTGTTCCTTAAATTAGACAGTCAGAAATGCAGCCCAAAAGTCACATCTCTAAAGCAAAAGCTGCTAGGAAATCCCTTTGAGCCTCATAGCTGAAAATCAAAAATGGGAACCTCATTTGTGCTGTGATGCACTTGCTGTTCAAGTGGCTTTTCCTAATTTATGCAGTGTAATGTCTTTCAACCCAAATCTGGTTGCTGTTCATGTTATTCAGGTCTTTGACGTTGATAGTCATGTTTGAGAGCTGGAATATTGGTGAGTGTATTGTTTTCAGCTGACCCAGAATGTTAAATGTTTTGCCTTTATGGTTATCCATACAAATAGTTCATTCATTTTGCCAAAATGCAGAAATGTCCTACCTCAGTAAGAGTCACAGTCGTTTAAAGTCACTGACTCAACTTGGACAGAAAGATCATTAAAGATGGAAATGAAAGTTAAACAGCTATGAAATGAGAGAATTATAAATGGCAAGTTTTCAATGGTGCTGTTTAAAATATTTGCACTTAATTTTTACAAAATGTTCATAAAATAAACAGTTTTTATTCTGAAATATGGTTCCTGTTTATTATTTCCCTCAATGTGAGAAAAATTTGTTGCATATACTATAATTAATATGTTTACTTTTTGCATGAACTTTTTTGAGTTGAAAATGTTTATGTAAACATTTGCAACAACTTAAATTGGAATGATGAGATAACAATATTTGAAGGAATACTCATTAATTAATTAAGTAAGCACTACTGGATTTCTCTTGAATATATATATATATATATATATATATATATATATATATATATATATAAACATGGTCATTGTACTTAATTTTTTGTTGTACCTGAAACATATATCAGATACAACCAATGTGACAATTCAATAATTTAAACAAAAAAATAAATAGATTCAACTCGAGATAGCTTTGTATTTATGTGGCTATTTAAGTTGGTGTTGTTATGCTGGACTAGTAGCGATTACTCAATTAACAATGAAGTTAGGACAACTTAAAAAGATACATGCAAAAAGTAAACATATCTTTTTGTTAGAGTGTGAAGTTAAATTCTCACTATGCTTATTGTCCTCTGTGCAAACCACACAGCAATCATTTACCACCTTGCTTCCTCCTAAGACACAAACGTCAACAGTACCTGGCAGGAAATAAGCTGAACAGACTCTCAACTCTTCCCCTTTAACCTCTCCCCTTTTTGGCTATAAAGCATGCAAACATCAGACATCCCCCACCGAATCGCACACACCAGTAACCACACAACCGCTGCTCCCCCAGCCAGAGCATAAATCAACCCCCATGATGGAGCCTTTACTGGTAATAAAGGATGGTTTGATCAAAACAGCACCGGTGACAGGAAAGTCCCCAAAAGCAAGCTGAGCATTACTTGAAGGAAACTGTTCAGCGGAGCAGCATCCCTCTTGATATAGCCAACAGGACTACTAACCTGAATTCATTTGATGATCAGACTACTTCATCCGATCACACTAACAGCACAGAACAAACTTCCCTGATAACACGCCCTCAGGTTAAGAATTCTGTGACTGAGACTCTTGAAACATCAACACAAAGGGACAACCCAGACCACATGCGCTACTTTAATGATTATAGTAACAAGTCTGGAAAAGGGGGCGGCACGGTGGTGTGGTGGTTAGCACTGTCGCCTCCCAGCAAGAGGGTTCTGGGTTCGAATCCATGCATGTTCTCCCTGTGTCTGCGTGGGTTCTCTCCGGGTTCTCCGGCTTCCTCCCACAGTCCAAAAAACATGCATGTTAGGTTGATTGGAGATTGGGGAAATTGCCCTTAGGAGTGCATGTGAGTGTGAGTGGTTGTTTGTCCTTGTATGTCCTGTGTGTGGCCCTGCGATGGACTGGCGGACTGTCCAGGGTGTACCCTGCCTCTCGCCCGTTGACCACTGGGATAGGCTCCAGTTCCCCCCGCGACCCCAACAGGGAATAAGCGGTATTGATAATGGATGGATGGATGGATGGATGGATGGATGGATGGATGGATGGATGGTCTGGAAAAGGCAATATTCATTTATCCTCTGATAAACGCAGAGCGCATCATCAAATGCCACTTTTGCCTTCTACCGCATCTGGAGGCCACTCCTATACCACATACACTCCATTTTTCCTTCAGGACACATTTATGGTACACTACAACTAAAAACCCACAGATAGAGAAAGGGGGAGCTCCATGGATTAATGCATTCCTAAAGATATGTGCGGGATCCATTCCAGCCCTGGGCGAGTTTAGGCGCGTGTTTGCCTCATGTACCTCCTTCAGCATGCTCAGGGACATAGAAAAAGCAGGAGGAACAATTGTGTATGCAGGCAATGTACCCCTTCACCACATAGTGCAGCTATTATGGCCTATAGTAGGACAAAAGTTTCCCAAACAGACTACCTCTGCTGAGTTATGTCGAATGCCTCCAACTGAAGGTGAGAGAGGCCCAGCTTATCTGCTACATATCAGGGAGCTGTGGAAGGACAGAACAGGTGAAGATCCAGCTGAAAGTACAACCATTGCACCACTTTTTAGATGGGCTGTAGAAGCCTCTGTGTCCCCCGCTGTTTAGGCCTCCCTGAAGTCTGTAGTAGGATTATCCAGCATGTCATATAATATGTTGGCTGATCATTTCATCCATTATATTGACAATGAAATAGAACGGCAGAAAATGATAAAGATGAAATGACCACATTGAAAGCTCACATGTATAAGGTTCATCTGAAGGAGATGAGGGATAAAGTGAATCAGGATAAGGAACATGCCAGACAGATGGATCAAAACTTTTCTGCCCAACAATTTGCTTCTCCAGTGCAGAACACACGCATACCTCTCTTATTAGCTCCAGTCTTTCCTGCCACCCACCCGTCACAGTCAGCCTGCTTACCTCACCCGTCCACCCCCACCTTCAGGGCCACCATGTAGGGCCAGAGGTCAAGGAACAGCCCAGTTCAGCTCCAGACAAAGCAGGGACAGGGACACTTGCAATGTGTGTCGTGAACCATGACACTTAGCAGCAAAGTGCCAGAGTGTGCATTGTTCTCAGTCCCAGAGAGGTGCCCCTCAGTATGTACATCATATATACCCACCACAACAAGTGTTCCCTGCCCCATCAGCGCCTCTGTACCATCCTTCCCATACACACATAAATCACCTTTTACATGCATTGACATGGCTAACGCATTCCTTTGCATTCCCCTGCATCCTGATATGTGAGGGCTGTTTGCTTTCACGATCCGTGATCGTCAGCCCCGATCACGGAGCCATCCGTCTCAGTGCTGTCGGGTGGAGCAGCCTCGGGCAGTGTCCGCTGTCCGCAGCTCCCTTCCCCGCTGTCGACCACAGCAGTAGTGGCCACTGCCGGCTCCGCAGCGGGCTCTGCCGAGGGCCCCGCAGCACACTGTCTGTGGGGACACGCCATCTGCTTGTTGCCCACATCTCCACATTCAAAGCACATCATGTTCCCGTAGCTGGCATACACCATGTAGTGTCCCAACTGGTGTTTGACACGGAACGACACTTCCAGTGTCTGCGTTGGAGAGTCCAAGAACATGAACACTTACGCAGAGACTGAACATGTCTCAACTTGTCGTCCCTACAGGCCAGACTCACCGCCCAGAACCCACCCAAAAACTTCCCGAACGCTTGAGCTCTGTCTCCAGAGCCTCGTCGGGAATAAACGGGGAAACGACAGACACGGTGATCCAGACCGACGGGACCACCAGCAGGGAAACCTGAACTAACTAATTTACTAATTTTCCAGGACCAGTCCGCTTTCTATGAGTTGACTGACAACCTCTAAATTCCTCAAAAATACCACCACCACTTTATTCATGCGTGAGGCACACGAGATGTTTCCATGCCCCACCCGTTCACCTACCACCATCAGCAGCTGCTCCACCGTGGTGCTGGGCTGGGGCACCACCCTCACCCCATGCTTCAGAGACAGGGACGGCATCTCCGAGGACGCCGTCCCTGTATAGAAACACGCCGTACCGGCCCCAGAAGCAACCAAACGCACAACAACTTAGAGTGACAACAAAAAAATCAATGATCAAACAATCATAAGTAAACGCTTAGAAGGGAAAACAAAAGAAGTTTAAAATTACTCGCTACCCAACTCCCAGCATGCACTCAGAGAGAGAGAGGGAGAGCGAGAGAGAGAGAGAGAAATTGAAATTTAATAATACATTTGTCAAAAGGTTTAAAAAGTTACAAAACTACTATGAACAACCATCAGTAAAACAAGATTTAACGATCCAAATGATCCCAGCACACTCCCAAAAAAAAAGCCAACACCGAACATATTTGTAACACAACATTCTGGAAAAAAGATCCAGGTGCTTCAGCATCCGATAAAAATTCAAATCTATTTTCAAACGAGCTTTCAACATCTTTACAAACATGACCACAGCATCATGATCCACAGCTTTCTCTATTCAGTTTCTTCTGCTCATATAAATAGCCATCTTTGCTCTTCCCAGAATAAAATAAAAATGTGGCATTCATTTTTAGTCTTTAAAGTGTATATGCACCGCAAAAGGAGCATGTGTTTTGAAAAAACTCTCCAAATAGTCCAAAAAAATGTTCTAACATTGCAAACAGTGGCAGCAAACGAGAGCACTCCATGAAACAATGAAGCAGGTCCAACACTGTCACTAAGACCTAAGTGAGCTCTCCATGGAGTATCAACTCTGCCATTTAATTTGTCCCTCTGCAAAATCTTAACAAAAGTTTGATACATTACTGTCCTATTCACGTCTTTAAAAGAAACATTTTTTAAAAAGGTCCAACGCATTTCTTAAAATCTGGGGAAATGTTTACTGAAGGGAAAACATAATTCTCACAAGTTCGGGAAGACCATTGGCAGCCATTCAAGGGTGCACCGTTTTTCTTCAGAACAAAGATACATCAGTAAAGTGGTTGAGAGAGGAAAAAAGGGCCCAATGCCACACCCCCTGCAGGGGACGTAACAGTGATTTAAAAAAAACACCTCAGTACACTTAAGCACAGGTACAGTCAGATCACAACATCAAGGACAAATAGGGAGGGAGGGATGCGGGATTGGAAGGAAGGGGAAAGGTAACAGCGAGGCAGTGAGTCCAAGGAATGAATGAAGTCTGTACTTGTGTGTGTGTAAGTGTAAGCAAGCTGGAGGTCCACAATACACAGGCTAGATGGAATTTGTCCATGTGATGCCCATACTTCTGCTTGGGAGGAGGGAGGGGGTGGGGTGGGCAAAGCGTCCATCTGCAGTTTCATCCAGGGCAAGTTGCAGAGTAGCAGCTGCAAGGCCGCTCTCGGGAGGCCGGGTTGAAATAAGAGAGCCAACTTTGTTCCAGAAAGAGGGTGTTTTGTCTGTCTTACGTCCTCATCAGGTCTCTCAATAGTGATTCCATCTCATCCGAATTATGTTAGTTTCCCTCGATTCGGACCACCAACTTCTCCAAGGTGTTACCCATCACCTTAATGCTGTCAGGCATCGTCCCCATTTTGCTCTATGGGCCACCTGACTCCTCCACTGAGCCTCCAGTTTGCTCACCAGAGCATTGTGTTTGCAAGACAACTCGCACATGGTTTGAGTCAGAGTGTTGATGAATCGGAAAACTGGCTCGATTGGCAGCCCGCCACCAGTTGCCATCATCCTCCGAATTTCCACCAACCAACTAGGTATCCACCAACTCTAATCAACAGGAATCCGGTTATCATGAATCCAAATAGACATAGGTCCTCAATATCCTCCACGGAGAGATAAAACCCTCCACTTCTTCCAGGAATCCATTGGGTTACCCGCAGGGTGAGTCCTAGCTGGACAAGTTGCAGCCCCTTCAGCTTGTCTTTGGGTAGTTAAGATGCTGTCATTGCGTTGAGAGGCCAGCCGAACAAATCCATGGTTGATGTTAGGCTTTAGGAAGTGAAAATGCAGAAAAAGGCTCTGAGATATGACAGGACAAAGATAGCAAGCAGGCAAAAAAGGACAGGGGAGGGAGCAGGGAAAAACACGTCTGCACTCGCCGAGAGCCGGAAGAAGGACACATGTCCCAGAGTCACCACATTTGAGAGACTGAACCGCCTTAGATGAGTTGGCCACACCTGACAAACTGCACTGAACCATGACCCAAAGATGACTGGTTCCTGAAGCAGCCAGTATAGTGAGCTGTGGTGTCTGAGCCTCTTCTTTATCAGCAAACGCCACACCTTGAACAGTCCACGACAGAAAGCAGGAAGTTTTGATGTTAGGCTGCTTTTAGTCCATCAGAAACAAGGATTTGTTCAGTTCAAGTCCACCAAACTGACTGAGGATAGTACAAGCCAACGCCCTCCACACTAAATCAAGGGGTCACAGAAACCTTTGTAGGAAATGGAAACGAAAAGCAGCTCCCTGCAGTTGAGGTGGACCAGGCCCTGTCCTCCATCATCCTACGGCTAATACTGCACACTCCGCGGCATCCAGTGCAATTTGTCCCACAAAGATTCAACAAGAATAGTCTAGATCTTTGACAGCAGGTCAGGTGGGGAGTCAAAACATGACAAGTGATGCTGGACAAATTATGAGCAATTAGCACTCTGCCTCTGTAAAACATCTTTGTCAAAATCCAGTTGCACCTTGTTAAACAACCTTTCACCTTATCTAGAACATTTTCCCAGTTTTTCAAACCAAAAGATTGATCCCCAAGAAAAAACTCAGAAATATTTAAACCCTCCCTTCTTCCAAATCTACCCCCCAGGCAATCTTAGTTGTCACCACCAACACACAGAGCTTCACTTTTGTCCCTGTTAACTTTGGCTGCTGATAAAGAGCCAAACTGAGCTATATCTCTCACCAACATGTCAATATACTTCTGAGTATTCACTAAGAGGACAAGGCCATCTGCATAGGCTGACAGCTTCAAAGGTGTATTACAACCTTGAATGAGCAACCCCTAAAGGCCACGTTATGCAACAAGGGCTTAAAAGCTAGAGAATATGACATGCCAAAGAGGGCACACCCTTGTCTAATTCCTCTTTGGACCTGAGAGTGTGTGCTCAAACCACCATTAATTTTCATCACACTCTGAATGTCACAGTATAAAACCTTAACTTTATCAATAGAACTAGGACCAAAGCCAAAAGCACTCAAAATAGGCCATAAGTAGTCATGCTCAACAAAATCAAAGGCTTTTTCTTGATAAATAGATATGATTCCAGCTTTGCCCACCACAATCCTATATTCACTCTCATCACCGCTTTCAATGCAGCCAACTATTGCTGAGTCTTCAGAAAACTTCTGAAGGTGGCAGGACTCTGTAGGCGCACCTACTGTGGTCTACCAGTCAGGTAATCAACAATCCAGGACACAATGGTCCATCGCCGTCATCTTCTCACCCAGTAGAGCTGGACGGATGGTGTTGACAGCACTGGAGAAATCAAAGAACATGACTCTCACAGTGCTCGCCGGCTTGTCTAGATGAGTGCAGACTCTGTTCAGCAGGTAGATGATGCTGTTCTCAACTCCCAGGCGGCGCTGGTAGGCGAACCGTAGTGGATCCATGAAGGACCTGACCATAGGCCTTAGGTTTTCCAGGACTAGCCTCTCAAATGTCTTTATGATATGGGACGTCAGTGCCACTGGCCTGTAGTCCTGAGGGTCATTAGGACGTGGCGTCTTTGGCACAGGAATGAGGCAGGACGTCTTCCACAGCACAGGGACTCTCTGGAGGTGCAGGCTCAGGCTGAATACCAGGCTAAGTACTCCACACAGCTGGGCGGCACAAGCTTTAAGCACCCTGGGAAATACACCATTGGAGCCTGCAACTTTGCCGGTGTGGAGTCTGATCAGCTGTCTTCTAACCAGGTCAGGTGTGAGGGGTAGGTACTGAAGAAGTGACAGTTGGGGGAGGGGCGAGGTCCTCAGGTTGTGGAGGACATGACGTAGAGCGGGGGGAGGGGTGAAGTAGGTGGGTGTGTATTGAGGTGGTGAGGATAAGACCGGGGGTCTGTAAGGCGGAGGAGTGGGGGAAGGTAGAGAGGTCGTTGTTGGGTTGCCAGCAGCAGAGACTTGTGGTGGATGGGCCGCAGTATCAAACTTTTTGAAAAATTGGTTCAGTTCCGCTCCACTCGGCCTTCCAACCCATGCCACAAGTCTTCTGGAACCCGGTGATGGTTTGCATGCCACTCCACATATTCCTTATGTTATTTTTGTGACAGCATGTTTATAAATTGCTGTATGATCAGTCAACACCTGCCCAGTGTTGCCCTTTAAAACTGTTAATTAACCTTTTTTGTCCATTCTTACGCTCTAGACCAAAGAAAAAGTGAGATGGAACATCCATGTGGGCTAGATGTTGTAAACGGGACCTAATGAGAGCCCACTGAGCTGAGACACTCAGCAAGTTAGCTAAAACACACTGCTTAGCTTCAATTCTCTGAGTGTGACCTTGGCCTCCTGTGGCTTCAAATGAGTCTCTGAGCTCCTCCACCTCATGGCAGGGATAGTCAGACATCCCGGCCATGGCCAGACATCTCGATCGACTGTTTGACGGGGCATCCGGCTTCTCAAGGTACCAACGCGATCCTGACCGTGGTGGATCGTTTTTCCAAGGTGGTCATATTTATTGCTCTACCGAAACTACCCTCCGCCAACGAAACGGCGGAGGTAATGGTCAATCACATATTCTGGAACCACGGATTTCCCAAAGACATTGTTTCTGACAGAGGACCTCAGTTCGTTTCTAAATTCTGGAAGGAGTTTTGCAAACTCATCGGGGCTGGAGTCAGCCTAATTTCCGGATACCACCCAGTGACCAACGGGCAGACCGAGTGGCTTAATCAGCAGCTGGTAACCAGCCTCCATTGCCTTGTGTCCCAGAAACCGGCTACATAGAGCTTGGAGTGGAGTTTTGGTGGACTTGGAGGCGCATGGCCCGGAAGAAAGACTCTGGGTTTCATCGGGGAACATCTCGGACCACTTCCTTATAGATGAGTTCCATAGGGATCATCCTGAGTTGCCTGGGCCGTCGGGGGCGGGGGGGTGGTGGTGGTGGGGGGGGGTTCTGTCACAGCGGTGAGGTCTAGCTGGGGTTTTTGTCCTGTATCCTTGGTTTTCTTGTCATTTCCTGTTTTATTTTGAAAGGTACAGCCCCTTATTTCAGGTCAATTGCACTTCCTTGTATGCCACCTATCTGATTGTTTCCCCAAATCCCTGATTGTGCTCACCTGGGGTTAAATTGTCTGCATCTCTCCTTGTCTTGTGACGGTGTCTTTAGTCTTATACTGTGCAGTAACCTTGCCATAGAACTTCTCGCCTTTAACCTCGACTTTGTTTTTCCTCATATGAGTGATTATTCTTTTATACTTTTTAGTTTTTCAGTCTAGTCTTCGAGTGAGTATTATTTTGGTACTTTGTCCACAGTTTTGTTTTGCCTTGTATTGAGTGATTATTAATTTGTACTTTTTTCCTTGTCCGTCCACTCCCTGCGAGTGCGTCCTAAGTTCTATAAAAGTTTTTTGCATACGATCTCTACATCTGAGTCCTGCCGTGAGTTCCGATATTGACAGGGCCAGAGACTCCACATCACTCTCCTAATTCACTTCACTGTCACGTGACTGCTGACACTCACTATAATGAAAAACCTTCTTCACTTTACAGGCGGATTGACACTCTTCATTTCGTTTCCTCTTTTAAGTATCATTAGAAAAATCTCTATCAACCAGGATTTCACCATCCTCCTCCAAAGAACATCCTACGTCCCCTGCTTTAGTCTGTGTGGTGATAATGTCAGTGTGGGACTTCTCACTGACTCCTACTACTGAACCAGAGATAGCAGCATCAG
The DNA here is from genome assembly GCA_013363375.1 of Menidia beryllina. Taxonomy (NCBI): domain Eukaryota; kingdom Metazoa; phylum Chordata; class Actinopteri; order Atheriniformes; family Atherinopsidae; genus Menidia; species Menidia beryllina. The sequence goes on from JABUIW010000020.1 coordinate 19,784,177, forward strand.
AACCAACAGCACCAAAATCCCTGCTATCCAGACCAGGATCTCCAGGGGTCATCAGAAACTAATACATCAGCACCTGAACTAGCAGTTCCTGAACCATGAGGACCCGAAATAGCATTAACAGAAGCAGCTGCCCCCGATGCCCAGCCTGTTGTGTACCCTGTGAACTCTGTGGATGTTCATGCTCTGAACCTGTTGATGCAGCGTCACTGTTGTTGACCTTAGTATTTTGTTTTTGTGGATAGGAACGGACAATATGGCCCTCCATTCCACAGCCAAAGCACTTTATTCTTTCCGAAGAAGCATAAACGGTGTAATCAAAGTCATCCACTCTAAACTTAAATTTCAAATGTAGCTCCTCAGTGTTATTTTTCAAAACCATTAAGACCTATCTTCTAAAGGAAACTACATTTTTAAGGTCAGTTTAATTGGTGACATTAGCTGCCCGTGCCTCGCCACTTCGCCAGAGGGGGTCACTTCTGGAACAGCCTCCAAACAAACATCAGGGAATGTCCCACTTACTGCACATTTAAAAAGCACCCCTAAACAGTTTTTTTAAAAGTTCCCAGACATGCACCCACTAATTTTGTTGTTGTAATGTCATTGTCTGAACGTGTGTCTTGACTGATATTGTATTATGTGATTTTGTGTTGTTTTGTCTTCCTGCCTCAGGACAACAGATGTAAATTAGCAAATATGCTATAATTTGGCTCATTAACAATCTCTACTGAAGTGTAAGATTGTTCATTAATGAGCACTGTCCTGATTAAATAAATAAATAAATAAAAAAACGGATGAACTTGTTATAGGATTATCCTTTTGGCCGGATTAATTAGCGGCACCACCTGGACAAAGGTGTCTTAAATGACGACACCTTGCTCGACAACCTAGCTGACTTTCTCAACACTATCCAGAAAGATGACGACTCAATTGTTCATTCTATAAGCGGACTTCACACTTTCATAGCTGACAATTTCTCCAATGGCTAAACTGCAATCCTCCACGGAGCAAACTCTGTGTTGGCATGTGAGCTTCTCCAGCCCTATGAGTTGGCATTGTCAGGCCGGCGGAATTCAGTGAGGACCCAGTCGCGGAGCTTGTCAAAATCCAAAGTTAATTAACAAAAAACGCACTCAAAGGAGTGGACACAATGAGTAACACAAAGCGCTCCAAAACAGAGGGGCAAAGTAGAAACTCAAAAGCGCTCGAAACGAGGCTACGGAAAAGTAACAAAACAAAGCTGATGAAAGTATCAAATCAAAGTCGCTCACGAGGAGGAAAAAGGCTGGGAAACAAAGTAGCAAAAGAATACTCACTAGGACTGGGCTTCTAGGAGGAAAACACAGAAGCACTCAATGGAGGCAAAAACTCAGGAGGCACAAAGGCAGGGAACGGGATCAAGGCAAGGTTTACTGTGGCAAGGGAAGGCTATGAACGAGACAGGCAATGTGGTCAAGGGGACGCAACACACTGGCACGGGACAAGGGGAGACGAGGACTATTTAAACACATGAGGGAAGGGAACCCCAGGTGCACACGATAGGTAATCAGGGAGACGACCGGACTGGTGACACAACAGGAAGTGTAAGTGACCTGAAACGAGATGAGGGGTATTCTTCAAAATAAAACAGGAAATGACGAGACTACAAAAAGACGAGACGAAAAACCTTCAGCCAGGAACACCACCGTGAGAGGCATGACCCCGTTGAAAACCGGGCGTCACTGCTCAGGAAACCACACACCACAAAAAACACAAACCGCAAAACTAACATTCAACAAACAAAAGAAAACAAGGAATAAAAAATATAGAAAACACTCACGTGCTGAAACGCACACCCACTCTCAGTCCTCCACTCCCAGCATGAACTCAGAGAGAGAGAGAGAGAGAGAGAGAGAGAGAGAGAGAGAGAGAGAGA
>JABUIW010000020.1:19786098-19799019 GCA_013363375.1 Menidia beryllina
AGAGAGAGAGAGAGAGAGAGAGAGAGAGAGAGAGAGAGAGAGAGAGATTTTGATTTTTAACACCAATATTTATTTACACTGTGCAAAAAAACATACTATATGACACTACGAAATACTTTTATATTTACATGTATGGCAAAAAGTAAGAATATCATATCTCAAAAACTAATTGACCCTCTGTCACAGAGCAGAGCCTTCCCCAACCCCAAACCAGCTCAAACATTGTCAGGTCATATGCAGCTCTGTAAAAACTGAAATCCAACAGCAGTCTGGACTTAACCATTCTCTCAAAAATGAGACCACATCAACACTTAACCCTTCTTCCACCATCCGTCTCTGTCACTGCCATCTTTGCCTATCCTAAGGCAAAGTTCAATAGCTGAAACTTCTTCTTCTTTTGGCGAGTGTATCTAAAACCACAAATAAGAATCTGCGTTATAAAAACTTCTCCACATCAAAGTAAAATATCTTGCAAAAGCACAAACAAATCCGTCAGACATATGCACTCTGAGAAGCAGTGAAACACTGTCTCTCTCTCACTGCAGAAGGGACATTTGTCTTCTACATCAGCATTAATAACGGACATGAAAGAGTTCACCGCTACACTGCCATGAAGGATTCTCCACTGCAGATCTGCATGTTTTTTGCTAATGGAGATTTGAACAAAGACCTCCAAGCTGGTTTGAATTCAGGATCTAAGACCAGAAAAACTCTCCACGGGGTGTCACTACATCCACTCAGTGTTCTCTGATTTGAGGTTTTCACCATCAGTTCATAGAGAGTCTTTACTGAAGCACCTACAGGGTCTACAGGCTCAAGTAGCAAACCAGAAGAGTCCTTAAAAACAAGAAGGGGTACAGATCAGTGCAGTTTTGCAGTCGTGTTCCGTCAGAAAAGTCAGTTAGATGAGAGTACTCACGCTCTGTCAGCTTCTGTTTCCAGTGTTTCAGTGGTTTAACCTTGTGAATCCAAGGTGATCAGCTAATCCAACAAGGTCTTCCAATTGAGGCCCAGCTAACTCCACCACCTTCCCCAGAGTAGAACCCCTGCAGTGTGAGGACGTCTGGATAGTGTAGGTCCTCCCCAGCTAGGACAATCCAGCAGTCCTCCAAATAGCACAGGCTCTTGTGGGAGCCAGTACAGAGAGTCAGCCTTCTGCTGCCTCTGCTTCCTCAGCAAAGTCCACACTGAGACAACATTCCTTTAAAAAACTGGTAGAGATGAGGTGCTCAACTTTGTACAGTCTGTCAGAAAAAAAGATAAATTTGTCACGCAGAGGCTCAATAGCCAAAGAATAGGGCATGCCAAACAAAGGACAGCCTTGTCTGATGCCCGTCTGAACATCGAAAGAAGCACTCAGCCCTCCATTAATTTTTAGAACACTTGCAATGTCACGATACAGAACCTGGATCTTGGCTATGAAACCTCATCTAAACGAGGTTAGACAAGCAGCTGGAGTTCGCCATAGATACTGGTGTTCAACCCAGTCAAAAGCCTTTTTCTGATCTATGGAAATCAGACCAGTGTCTACAGCCAGTGAGCTAGAGACTTCCAAAACATCACAGATTAAAGTGACATTGTCACTTATTAGCCTACCGGGCACACAGTATGTCTGATCAGTATGGATAACAGCAGCCATCACCTCTTGAAGTCTTGTGGCCAAGACCTTGGACAGTATTTCATAATCTGTGCAGAGGGAAACTGGTCTCCAATTATTCAGCTCCTACAGGTCTCCCTTCTTGGGCAGCAAAGTGATGACCGCCCTCCTGTAGCTCCGAGGCAGCCGACCTGTCTGCAGGCTGTCTGATAAAAATTCCAACAAGTCTTCACCCAACACCGACAAAGAAGACTTGTAAAAATCAACTAAGAAACCGTCCAAGCCAGGAGTTTTTCTTCTCTCTAAACTAATAAGAACAGTGTACAGTTCATTGAGGGAAACACGAGCCTTCAACTTTACACTGGCCTCATCATCCACCCGAAGAAGACCAGTGAAGAAGCTGCTTCACACACCTGGATTTTCTGTCAGTTCACACATAAACAAGTCCTTGTAATAGCTGGCTGCAAGTTTCCTAATCTCAGAGGAATCTGATATTGCAGAGCCACTGTCAGATTGCGAAGAGTTATTTTTCTTCTCCAGACCAAAAAAGAACTGAGAGGGAGCGTCAGCTGTGTGACGTTGAGACAGCATGATCTGACCAGAGCTCCCTGTGCTACAGTGCCCAGCAGGTTGGCCAGAGCCAACTTTTTAGATTTAATGGAGTCTAAAAGTCCTCGATCTCCTGTAGAAACCCTGCAGTTCTACCACCTGAGCCTGCAGGTCCAGGTCCCTCATAGATCTGAACTGTTGACACATCTGTTTTTGAGATCTATCAAAATCCCACCACCGTTCAGCACATGTGAAAAAGAATTTACAAATTCTGTGGTTAACCCAGAAATATTCGAAAACCATTCTAAAAATATTGTAATGAAGCAAGGCTATGTTGAAATGCCAATAAGAGCTTTTAAGATGGATATTCTTTATAAAACAACAAACAACAAGAAAGTGAACCGAAAAGCCCACTGGATTCATATGAAAGCCATTAGAAATGTTCAAATGGTGTTTAAAAGAGTAGAAGCCATCCAGCCTGGCCGGAAATAACACATTGCCTTACAGTGACTCCAGGTATATTGTCTGTTTTTTTTTCAAACACCTCCACACATCTGATAACTCATGAGCTTCAAGTCAGCTGTCTAAGCCTGCGTGATGAAGCAACATGAGGTTCTAGATGATTCCTGCCAAGCTTTGGATTTTTAAAATCCCCTTTGTCATCTTTGTTTTAAAATTAAACAAATACTCATCACTATTACAGTTTGGGGTGGTGTTACACAGATCATTAGGCACTGCTAGTCTGTCTGCTCCACTGATTGGTGCATAAACATTAACAAACACAAGGTGAGAAGAGGAAACAAGAAAAGAGCAAAACACACACAAATGATTTTTTCTGTTTAAACATTATCAGCTATTTCTGCTTTTACTCTGACTACCAGTTTCTTTTATAGATTTCCTGGTCTTTCAGTACATCATCCTCAAAGTTAACTCTCTGAGTATGCCCACAGATTCTCTTTCTCTCTCTGTTGCAGTAGATAGACATCTTTTAGGTCAACATCCACACACACTTATCACATTCCAATGTTATCTGCATGAATTAGGAGCTGGCCTCTTCATGTCAGAGGTAACTGGCCAATACCATTCTGTTGAGTCCAGTCCAGTTTTGGGGGTCTTGCTGATTGAGACCCTCAGGGAGCTGTGTCTGTGAGAGCCCAGCGCTGATATACTTGTATATACCTGTGAACAATAAATGTCATATTTGTACTCTTGATTTACTCTGGTTTCTTCTCAGACTTCCAACTAAAGAATCTGTTTAACAAAAGCCCTGGCTTGGCTTAGTCCTAAATTACATCAAATTGGCACAAAACTTTTCTTGGCTAGTCTCTTCCTTTTCCTTATTACATGTCCTTCCCTCAGCTGTGGCTTATAAATTTGGGCTTCCTGGTAGGTAGCTGTCTTTTCAAACATACTGTGTCCTTCCCTAACCCTTTAAAGCCTGATCCAAGAATAAAACAGAACAGAATTTTTTTTTTTGTTTGAATTCCTTATTTGGCCTTTTAACAAAATATGTAAAAAGGAAAAACAAAAATAAAATTTTAGCATGAATAATTTATTACTATGCGATAAGCCAAGATTTTTTTTTGTGTAGTCTTCTGCTCCCTGTTATCAGGTGTATCTGATTGTGTACAATAGGACTTTGAGCAAAGTTTTTACCATTAAATTATGCAAAAGGTGTCAGATGCAAAACATTTCAGAAACCGAATGTATCAAATATGATACATTTGGCATTACAGGGTTAAGCAGCTTTCCTCTTTTCATCCTCTTTAATGCTGGAACCTTAGCTGATGCTTCGTTCTGTGGTAAGTGATTGTCATCCGCTATCTATTTGTAAATATTGAGATCAGTGAACTCAGCTCTGTTCGATGGTAGGGAGGCCTGATACTTGTTGTGACTCTGGAATGCTGAACTCAACATATTTGCAAATTAAGAGCTTGAATGTGAATTTGGTCGAATTAAAGTCCTACCTGTTATTGTCACAGCCTCGACTTTCATGCTGGTACCCCAGATGCACTAAAGTGAACAAATAAAAGCCTGTTATAACATAAACACATTTAGATTACTCTTACTTACTATTTGTCTTTCTTAAAATGTCATTGATCTCCACAGCTCAATTGCAATAATAGGCAGGTGATGATGTCATTATGAGAATACTGGCAACTTTTAGGACAGCCAATAGTGGATGTCCTTTCCGAGGAGGTAACAACACCTGGTCATGAGCAAAAGACCAGTGCAGTTTTGCTCTAAAATGGCTTAGAAAAGCTGAAAACAGAGAAGTTGTCTGGTTTCAATTATTTACTAAATAAATATATGTATATTTACATGCTGTGTGCTGAAATGATAATAAAACTCTGACATTTCTGTGAAAATTATTGCAACCTACACTTTTTCAAAATAAATAAAAAAATACAGGCTTGTCAACTTCTAATTTGAAAAGTTTGGAGTTGAAAGCATCCTTCCCGTGTAAGAAAATAAATGCAGGTCCTTGATATTCAGCCCCAAACAACTCAAATCACGCTGCCAATACGGGGGTTCAATGTATAAAGATGCTCTGATTACAACGGAAGTGGAGGTAAAACTTCTTACAAAGTCATCTTAATTGCAAGATATGATGACTTACAAAACTGAGCCAACAGTTAGGGATGGGCTGGCTATCTAAAATATATAATCGGCTTACTGACCTTTAAAACCATTAGATCTATAATCTGATCTATAAAAATGAACAGTCTCTTTAGTTAAATGTCAAATGACAGGTGTTTATTCAACATAATACCGATTAAATCAGTCATCAGTCTAGTGAGCAGAAATCTGAATACATTAAGAATAACCAAATACATTTATCTATTTTCATAGGGAAACCAAATTTCAAATCAATAATTTTTTCAATAACATTTAACAGCTCTCAATATGTAGTGAAACGTGCAGTAAAAGGGGGTTTTCGATTTTCAGAAATCAAGATTAAATCATTTCAGTAATAGAAGGTTCTCTCACTCAGTTTTGCGAATTTAATCAGATTTACATTCATGGTTAATGCAATCAGCGAAGGATTACAGGCACTCGTTGGATGTGAACATGAGCAATCAGCGACAGCACACCTCCCATTGCCAAAGTTTTGCGAATCTAATCAGATTCACAAAACTGGGTGGGATTTTATACATATTATTTCATTCTAAAATAAGAAAAAAATCCTTTTGGCACTTTTAAAAACTCTCTTAATGTACACATTACATTTGACACTTGGACACACTTGGAAACATGTCTATCCTAGAATTTCTTTGGTGCCTATTCATTTTTCGTTATCAGCTTTGTTGGCATGCATGAATTTACAAGTGGCATTACGTGTTTTTCAAAGCTAGGTCACTTTGCAATGGGAGGTGTGCTGTCGCTGACCGCTCATGTTCACATCCAACGAGTGCATGTAATCCCTCGCTGTTTGCATTAACCATGAATGATCACAATCAACTTTTCACATTGAAGTCTGCAAATTCATTCTTTTTGACAAGTATTTACCTCCATTATGATTGGTATTCTGTTCTATGTAACAATCATTCATAACACTGTGTTGAGCACATAACTGGATAGGGATATGAGTGTTCCGTCATCCTGCTTTGGTGCACACTCCCGACAGAGAAATCAGGGTATTTGGTACAAAAACACATTTCAACAAGCAAGTCTCAAGGTACAATAGTGTGTGTTGTCTATCAAATACAAACAAAGCTGTGTCCAATAAATGTCATTCTTGTACTTTTGATCTACTCTGGTTTAATTCAGGTTTCCAACTAAAGAATCAAGTTAACACTGTGCAGTAAAAGGTTTTTACTTGTTACAAGATAATTCATGGACAGTTGCGAAATTTGTTTGATTAACAAAACTGGCCTTTGCTCAGTCACATGATCTTCCAAAAGGGGTTAAACGATATGTTGTACAACCCCGCGACCCTGTCCATCTTACAGAGCGCATTTAATGGGAACTTATTTCTCTACTTCTGTGATATAATGGTAAAATTATTACATGCCATAACAGCATGAGAACATGTGCTGTTTATCACTTGGACGGAACAAGTAATGATTTTAACCTCATATTCTTTCATTCAAGAAGACAAGAGTTTAGGTCCTTACATTGTGTATGTTTAGTCTATGGTAAAAGCACAGAATCCCCAGATTATGGAATTTCAGCTTCTTTGGCTACTTGAGTGGGCGGTGTCAGGGGTATTACACCACAATAACTTGAGTCAATATCAACTGTAAACGGCGACAGGCAAAAAACAACATTGGCCTCACCACTTTTCCACGGAGAACAAAAAATGAAGTTTTTTAACCTTTTCGGACGCCTGAAATCCGTTGTCATCGGAATGGTTCACGTTCAAGCTTTGCCTGGTACAGTATGAAATACTATAATGAGGCTGAAATTGGCTTCCAATTCGTGAATGGCATAAAGGGCAATTTCACTGCTTTTTATGCATTCTGATCACTCAAAACGGGGTCCTGTATGGAAACTACAGTAGCTATGGTGCTCAAATCTGGATATAATTATTCTAAGTAGACGGTAGTTTCAATAAAAGCTTCTTTGGGATTTGTAAAACCTTTTTCAAATTTGGGAAAATGCAAAAGAGGGAGTTTTACTGCTTTTGTTGTATCATGATCACACTAAACTGGGTCCTGTATGGAAACTACAGGAGCTATGGTGCTCAAATCTGGATGGAAATATTCTAACTCAGCTGTAGTTTCATTAAAATCTTGTTTTGGATGCAAAACCTTTTTCTGATATGTGAAAATGCAAAACAGGTCAGTTTTACTGCTTTCTTTGCATTCTGATCTCTCAAATGTAATGTTCAATATCCAAATAATCAGTGTGTTTATTTTTGAATAGCTGTAATAACACTTAAAGGCAAAACACTTTGGATTATATGGGCAAAAAATATAGGAAGTTGTGGCACAGTATAAAGGTAGATGGGATAATAAGAAGACAAATTCTAAAGACAAGTTAACAGGACTGTCACAAAGTATGGTGGAAATTTAACCACAATATGAAGCATCCTTGTGGCTTATTGGCAAAAAAATTCAAACGAAGGATTTAAATAGAGTTTTCAGCCATAAAATGTAAGTAATTGCAATGATAGCTACGATGGGGTAATTGAAGGACTGCAGACAAAAAATGTCACATTTGAACCAACTGTCAGTTAAAACTCTGAGCACCTCATTGTAAAGAGAAATTAATTAATTTGTTATAAAAGATAAACTGGACCAAAGAGATTTGCCAAATGATGGACTAAGGGACCTTGAGACAAACTTGAGCCAAATAGACAGATTTAGCTCTTATTATTACAAAGGCAAGTAATCACACTCAGAGACGGCCTAAACTGCTGCAAACAGTTGTTTTAACTGTTGTTTTACAGACATCTCAGATAGTGCTTATAGAGGGATGAGAAAGGTCCTGTCTGCATTCAGATGGGAGGTGAAATGGCTGTGATAGGAGAAGTTTGTCATGCAGTGTCGATTTCTGTTGGGTTTGGTTTACTTTCGTCTTGTCATCTTGTCTCATGAGTTTCCTGATTCCTGATTGTGTCCACGTGTTTCCCATTTCCTTCTCATGTATTTATATAGTCCGTGTCACGCTTTGTCCTGTGCGTGTGTTTCGTTACCTCTGTGTACATAGCAAGCCTCCATAGTCCCTTACGTTTGTTAAGGCTTCTCTTGATTTAGTTTCCTCCAAGAGAGTTTTGTTTTGATAAATCTTTTTACAAATCTTTCATAGCGCTTTCCTCCTAGTGGAGTGATTTTCTGTAGTGTTTCATAGCCTCGTGGTTCCTCCATTTCGAGGCGTGATTACTTCTGTAACGTTTTATAGTTTAGATTTCCTCCGCTTTTGGGGGGATTCTTGTATTGTAAATAATTTCATAGCCTTGTAGTCTCTCTCTGAAGAGTTTTTTTGTCCATTAAGTTAACTTTTCTTAGCTAGTTGATTTTCTCTTCTTTGGTGAGGTGATCAATAAAGATTTTTGTTCAAGAGATTCTTGCTCCTGTGTCCTGTGTCCTGCTGGTCCATGACAAAATGATGACACATGTAAGTGGACAGATTATTGAGATGAGAACAATATATTTGTGATGCAGATTTCATCAAAGCATCCAATGCAGAAAGGTGCATATTAATGGTAGAACTAAGAGATGTGTAATGCAGGCAACAGTAAAGACTCTGAAAGTGGTCAGAAATATGACAAAGACTGAAGTGGAGGCAGAGGTTGATCACAGGCAGAGGGAAGAGAGGTGACAGAACGTCAATCATTGTTTCTAGATAAAAGACCATAAAAAGTCGACAAGTGAAGAAGACTCTCTTCAGTAGTTCTAGTAATTATGTAAAATGCTTGAAGTTTTTCTTTTTCCTATGTAGTGAAAGGCAGGAGCTCCTCATGGAAATTAAATGAACATGGAGAGTTGAGGACCTCTGTGAAGACAAAAAAGTTTTTCATAATTCTGAAGTGGCTTTGATATAATCTATATAATTTACTGAATAATAAAGCTCATATTTGATTATTTTTCATACAGGTTCTGGATTGTGGTGGTCCAAATGAAAAAAATGAATTCCTCACAAATCAGACATGTGTTTTAAAGTCTCTCTCCCCTATTTATAATATTTCAATCCAGATTTGAGCGTAGCTCCTGTAGTTTCCATACATGACCCAGTTTAGTGTGATCAGAATGCAAAAAAAGCAGTAATTTGCACTGTTTTGCATTTTCAAAAATCAGGAAAGGGTTTTAAAAATCCTTAATCTACAGCCAATTTACAATAATACATCCAGATTTTAGCAGTGTTGCTACTGTAGTTCCCAAACAGGGCCCGGTTTTGAGTGATCAGAATGCATGAACTGCATTTATGCCATTCATGAATTGTAAGCCAACTTCAGCCCTGTATGTATGCCTGTCTATCTATTTTTTTCACAGTTTATGATGATGATAGATCATTTATTTGCTGCTGTAACATGAGAATATTGTCTTTTCACATTGATTTATGCATGCTGTATTTGTAATTGTTGCCATTTTAAATGTTATATAACTAATCATACTATCTATTTCAGGTACACCTCTAGGTTGTTTAACAATATCTCAAATCATTGAAGAGGCATGCCATGAAGTAGCAATCTACCGTGATGCAGGAGTGGTAAGCTTGACATAAAAGTTTTGAATGAAATTCAATTAGAGTCTTCTTTTTCAGTTACTTATTACTTCTGAAAACCTTTCAGGATGGCTTGATTATTGAAAATATGCATGATATACCTTACTCATTTGGCGTTGGTCCTGAAGTTTGTGCATGTATGACTGCAATCTGCACTGCTGCGAGAAGCATCTGCCCATCTCTGCCACTTGGAGTTCAGATTTTGTCTTCTGCCAACCATCAGGCATTGGCTGTTGCCCTAGCTTCAGGTATTAATGTCAAATAAGGTAACTTATATAGTCAGAGCTTTTTGAGCAAAATGGAGCAGTCTTTTTTAAATAATTAGAATGTTTTCTGTGAAAATTTGCAGAATAATTTCCAGCTTTCTTGTTACACTTTCTAAATTTACTTTTAGTGAGGAATGATATGAATTGATATAGTGTATTTGGTCATTAGACACCAATGACCAAAGCAAATGTTACCTAGAATAATCCCTCACTTGATATATTGATTTGTGGTTAGTTGTCCAGCTTTATTGTGAAACTGTTTGGGGCCAGGTCTGGACTTCATCAGGGTGGAAGGCTTTGTCTATACTCAAGTGGCAGATGAGGGCCTCCTGAATGCCTGTGCGGGGGACTTGCTGAGATATCGCAAGCAAATTGGAGCTGACCATGTGCAGATCTTTACTGATATCAAAAAGAAGCACAGGTGAGATCACCATTTGTGTAGTCGTTTTAGTAAGTAGAATATGATGATTAACTGATAATCCAAAATATAACATAGGCATCAAAGACTGTATGTGACTGTATTATATGTTGCCATGATGCACTGTTCCTAACCCATGTTGGCAATAGAGGCTTCATATATCACCACATAAGACTTTATGTTACCTCAGTCAAACTTCATAAAGTACATGTTTAGCACAGGCTTACTTTCTACCTCAACTTTCCTCCATAAAACCACATATTGCACAAATGTATGTTAGAATGCACTCACTGATCCTTTCTCAATGAAATGTCATACTATGCATGTAAGCACAAACCTTCTCGCTCATCTATCCTCAATGAAACAACATCATGTACATGTGCATGCACCTGCTCTGTTCCTAGTTGTTAACTCATTCGCTGCCAAAGACGTCTATAGACGTCTTCTCAAATCCAACCGCTGACTGCCAAAGACGTCTATAGACGTCTTTTATGTTTTTCAATGCGAGTGGCTTGGGGGAGGATCGGCGAAAGTTTTTCCGTAAATATCGGCTTCTAGACAGAGTATGGACTAACAAATTTACCCTCTAGGTAGCTGTGCCACTTTTGATGGGAGATTAGCATAGATTGTAAGCAAATAAAAACAAACGCAATGGTTCGCTATGAGAGAAATGGCGCCGGTGAGACGCACGTCGAGGAAGAACGGAATAAGGTAGAAACAAAATTTTTTTTCCTGATGATAGAAGAGAGTCTACTCTTTCTTTTGGTGTGTTCGGTGTTTACATAGTCATAGCACAAACTATTCTGTGGCTCTTGAAAAATCAGTCAAAATTCTCAAAAAACTCTGGCAGTGAGCGACTCTCTGTTCTGAAAATGGCTGGCAGTCAATGAGTTAACACCACAGAGTTGACTGGCTTCTGCTTTGACAAGATCATCTTGTATATGGCTTTTCATTATGTAACCATATGACAATTACACACGGAATTAGCATAAATGATAAGCAGGTTGTTAGGGTTTGTTTAGCTTTCTGAGGGTTAGGTGTTTGGAGTTTCCTAGTTTACTGTTTTTTTTTTGTAATGTTCGATTCCTGTGGCTTCCTGTGTCTCGCTACAAACTTAACTTCCCTCTGTTAGCTCCTATGATGTTTTATAAACTGCACTCAGTTCATTGCTGTTCCCAGTATCATCTGCCCTTCATTCAGTAATCACACTCCCTCTATATAAGCTTCTCTTTCTTCTAATTCCTTGTCAGTAGCACATTTGAGGTAAAGGGGTCATTATAGATACTAATCTATATTTCTTTACATATTTTTGCAATAAAACACTGCCTCTGCACTTCAGCAGAAACACCTCTGGTTCTATGGAGTTTATATTTCACAGCATCTTGTTTTTTTTTTTTTTTTTATATAATATCAGAGAAGGTTGTTGTAAAATTACCCCCAAAAAATCAATTATGCTTTATCTTTGTACCAAATGATGGATACCGATACTGGCACACAACTTTAAATCAGACTACAAGTAAGCTGGAAAGAAAGTTTTTTTTTCAGATTCACTAGAGTTGTTATTCCTCTAGAAAGACTATATAAAACATCAGAAATAACTTTAGAAATGTATTGTATTGTAGGAATAGGGAAATAAGTGTGGATGCACGTTTCTTTTTTTAATTAAATAATTAAATGTATGTGCGTAGCAACCGATGTGTCATCTCTGTGAGTTTGAAAAAAATGGTGTCCTATGCGTGAATGGGTTATCTCAGGGTTACATGGCAGTCTTCCCACAGTCCAAAAAATGCTTTTGGTAGAATGGTGATTAAACTGACCCTGGATTAAAGGTGTGTAGTACACTGATGGATGGATGGAACTTGTCTGGTGTCTCTTTTCCTTTAACCATCATATGATTTAATAGAAACTGCTACATCTATTTTCATTCAATCTGGACATGCCTGTGAATGTGCTATATAACGTGCAAAGAATTTGTTATTCCAGCTCCCACGTAATGACTTCAGATGTGAGTATTGAGGAGACTGCACAGGCTGCTGAGTTTTTCCTCTCTGATGGAGTAATCATCACAGGAGCAGCCACAGGTGTGCAAGCTGACCCACGTGAACTGAAAGGTACTAACAATGATTTAAATTTAGCCAATGCAGTGAGAAATATCAGTAATGTGTTCCATACATATTGATTCAGATAGTAGATGAGAGCTATAGAATTTAGCATCTTTCAGCTCTGATTTTATTGAAGGTTTTCTTTGACTGATCATTTACATTATTGAAATGAAAAAGCACACAGGGCTTGAATATAAAAATATTTTAGCATCAGTTATCACACATTATCTTGTTTGATTTTCTAAGCTACCTTGTGTGATGCAACATTCATTGATCGTATGTGCTTTTACTTCATTAAATTATGTTTTTTTAACAGATTAATATGTTTTGCTGGAGAGAACTGGAAGAAAAGATATATCTTTTATATACCAATACATTTATCTAACCAAAATATGTTTATAGATTTGTGATACTTCTCTGACCTTACTTTTGCAGTGGTCTCTGAGTCTGTGAAAATCCCAGTACTGATAGGTTCTGGAGTGACGTATGAGAACATCGAACGCTACCTCAGTGCAAATGGAATTATCATTGGCTCACATTTTAAGTATGGCGGCCATTGGGCTAATGCAGTGGACCATCATAAAGTAAGGATGTTCATGGGGAAAATACGAAATCTCCGAAAATGAAATGGAAGGTATTCTGTGATTATCCCAGTGTTTGTATAACTGTTTATAACTGTTACATTTGGACTGCTATATTAAACAACATTAATTAGCATGTTATGGTATTTTATATGATGTATATATATATATATATATATATATATATATATTGTCATGTTGGGTGCGAAGCACTAGCCCACATGCAGAACACAACTCA
>JABUIW010000020.1:19799029-19825837 GCA_013363375.1 Menidia beryllina
GTGAGTGGGCGGTGCTGTGCGGCTCAGAGCAAACCCCGGACATGACATATATATATATATATATATATATATATATATATATATATATCAGTACTGTGATATATATATATATATATATTAGGGGTGGAACGGTTCACAAAATTCACGGTTTCGTGGTCACGGTTTTCGGTTCGGTATATGTTGATTGTTAGGAAAATCTATTATGTTTTGTATAGTCAGGTTAAAACTGAAAGAAAAAAGCAGTCTGACATTTGATACATCATTGTGAAAGTCTTAGGTTAAAAGTAGGTGAGATTCTGGCATTGCAAGAGAGTAAACAGTGCTAGTTCCAACATGTGCTTCACTCTGCAATGCAAAGTGGTCCCATACAGCAGACCTATAAAGTGCTGCTGGCGCGTCTGATTTTTATCTGCTACACCGGCTAAGCTGCTTCGCTTCTTCTTCTTTTTTAGTACTGGTGGTTGGCTTTGGGCGCAGTGCCGCCACCTTCTGCTCTGCAGTGTACACGCTTCGCCTATGAGAAAAAGGAGCAGCGCATGAATCGAACACGCTTATCGAACCGAGACAGTCGAACCGAACGGTACGGACGGTTTTCATAAACCGTTCCATCCCTAATATATATATATATATATATATATATATATATATACATAGTATAATCACAATTGTACCAAAACAGCTGGTTTAACATTACAGAGATTTTCAAAAGAGAACAGATGTAATTACTGTGTTTTCACTTTACATAAATTCTACATGGGTAAATAATAATTTGTTGCTGAATGAATAAACTACACGCTTTTTTCAACCGAAGAACTGCTTTTTTTCATTAAGTGTATTGGGTATAAACTATATTGCCAAAAGTATCTGGACGCCTGCCTTGACCCACATTGAAATTTAAGACCGCCCATTTTTAGTCCATAGGTCAATATGATGTTAATTAAGCCATAAGGTCTTGATCTGTTCTGGGATGTCCACAAGATTTGTGTAAATATATATATATACAGTAAAGACCAAATGTTTGGACACACCTACTCATTCAAAGAGTTTTCTTTATTTTCATGACTGTGAAAATTGTAGATTCACACTGAAGGCATCAAAACTATGAATGAACACATATGGAATTATATACTTAAAAAGTGTAAAACAACTGAAAATATGTCTTATATTCTAGGTTCTTCAAAGTAGCCACCTTTTGCTGTCATTACTGCTTTGCACGCACTCTGCATTTTCTTGATGTTTTTCAAGAGGTAGTCACCTAAAATGATTTTCACTTCAAAGGTGTCCCCTGTAAGTTTTAATGTGTGGAATTTCTTGCCTTATAATTAGGGTTGGGACCATCAGTTGTGTTGTGCAGAAATCAGGTGGATACACAGCTAGTAGTCCTACTGTATGGACTGTTAGATTTTGTGTTATGGCAAGAAAAAAACAGCTAAGTAAAGAAAAACGAGTAGCCATCATTACTTTAAGAAATGAAGCTCAGTCAGTCCGAAAAATTGGGAAAACTTTGAAAGTATCCCCAAGTGCAGTCGCAAAAACCATCAAGCGCCATCAAGAAACTGGCTCACATGAGGACCGCCCCAGGAAAGGAAGAACAAGATTCACCTCTGCTGCAGAGGATAAGTTCATCTGAGTCACCAGCCTCAGCTCCGATTAGAGACCAGGTCAATGCCACACAAAGTTCTTGGAGCAGACACATCTCTAGAACTGTTAAGAGGAGAATGTATGAATCAGGCCTTCACGGTAAAATAGCTGCTAGGAAACCACTGCTAAGGACAGGCAACAAGCAGAAGAGACTTGCTTGGGCTAAAGAACACAAGGAATGGACATTAGACCTGTGGAAATCTGTGCTTTGGTCTAATGAGTCCAAATTTGAGACCTTTGGTTCCAACCATCGTGTCTTTGTGCAACACAGAAAAGGTGAACGGATTAACTTAACATGTTAAAACACATGTGTTAAAACACACGTGTTAAAACACACCTCCAGGCTGTTTTAATGGCTATTTGACCAAGAAGGAGAGTGATAGGGTGCTGCGCCAGATGACCTGGCCTCCACAATCACCGGACCTGAACCCAATCGAGATGGTTTGGGGTGAGCTGGACCGCAGAGTGAAGGCAAAAGGGCCAAAAAGTGCTAAGGATCTCTGAGAACTATCTCTTGAAGCTCATCAAGAGAATGCCAAGAATGTGCGAAGAAGTAATCAAAGCAAAAGGTGGCTACTTTGAATAACTTAGAATACAAGACATACTTTCAGTTGTTTCACACTTTTTTGTTAAGTATATAATTCCACATGTGTTAATTCATAGTTTTGATGCCTTCAGTGTGAATCCACAAGTCATGAAAATAAAGAAAACTCTTTGAAGGTGAGTCCAAACTTTTGGTCTGTACTGTATGTGTATATATACATATATATATATATATATATATATATATATATATATACATAGATATATATATATATATAAGGCGCACCATCAATGAACTGCCAATATTAAATTTTTTTACATATATAAGGCGCACCGCACTGAGTGGCTGGGGTTGCGTTATGCAAAGTAATTTCATGTACGGGACGCCGGAAAATGATTGATAAAGTATATTTGATATATTAATGCATCCACTAGATGCAGCTGCCCTAAAGAGAACGTAAATCAAACAGTCAGATGAGTAAGTTAAACTTTATTAATTAACTTTATTATTTACAATATGACCAACCTTCTTCAGCTGTAAACACACGCAAAAAAATCATACATTTCAATTTACCAGTTAATTTCTCATCAACGAATCCCTCGAATTCTTCTTCAGTGTCCGAATTGAACAGTTGAGCTAATACAGGATCCAACATGCCCGGCTCTGTCTTGTCAAAGTCGTCATTATTTGAGTCAATGTCACTGCTGTTGTCTGGCAGTTCAGGGCAATTTCTGCTGTGGTCCGAGCTGCCTTCTTGAAAGCTCGGACCACAGTTGAGACTTATATATCAGCCCAGGTATTTACGATCCACTGGCAGATAGTGGCGTATGTCGTTTGGCGCTGTTCCGACTGCTTTCACGCAGTTTGCAGTCTAGCTTTGAATGCCCTGTTGACACCAACATCTAGCGGCTGGAGTTCTTTTGTCAATCCACCCGGAATGATGGTAAGCACTGAATTAGTGGACTTCACTTGTTTTTGACTCCATCTGTGATATGGGAGCGCATCGAGTAGTAGATCACCAGGGACTGTGTGAAAAAAGCAACCCTGTCTCCTGACGTAAATTTCTCTCAACCACTCACTCATCTTCTCTTCATCCTCCATCCCTTCGAGTTAGCTTTGACGATGACGCCGGCAGGAGAGTTTTCTTTTGGCAAGTTCATCCTCTAGAATATAACCATGGGTGGAAGTTTGTGGTCATTAGCCTGGCAGGCGAGAACTACGCCTATGACTTCTCATTCCCTGTGGTGCGAACATTCACGTACGTGCTTCCGTTTTTTCCACAAAGGTGAGTGGAACCTCGTCCATGTTGATGATGTGCTCTAGACGGATGTTTTTTTCAGTGATCTTGTTTTTGCAGTATGTGTGGAAAGTGACCAGCTTTTCTTGGTAATCTTTTGGCAGTTGCTGCTAAACAGTAGTTTGCGTGCGGATGGAGAGATTACGTCTTTTCATAAACCGAAAGCACCAAGAAGGACTGCCTTTAAAGTCAATGATGTTTGGGGGGTCAGACGGGGGGCCTGGGGGATCTGAGAACTTGGGATCCTAGTGGTCTCTCGGGTTGCGGGGCTGGGTGGTTCTCTGCGGTGGTGACTGGGCCTTTGCCTGGTTGGTGGCTTGGGGGGTGCCCTGATGGTGCTATCCTGCGGCTTGGGGTTAGCCTGGTGCGGTGGCCTCCGGCTCCTGGCCCGGTGGCCGGTCTGCTCAGGCACAGGCAGGGGCTTCAGCACCTGGGCCCTGGGGTCCGGGTGCGGCCTCTCTGCCCCAGGATGTGTCCCCCCCCCCGGTGCCTGGGAGGGCCTGCTCGCCCTGGGCCTGTGGTGGGGGTGGGCCAGTGCGGGCCCTGGTGCTGCTCTGGCTCACCGGGGCCCTCTGAGGTGCCTGGGTGGGTGGTGGCAGTGGTGGTGGGGCTGGTGGTGCTGGTGGGGCAGTGTACGTCCTTTCGTCTGTGGCTGTGTGGGCGCGGCTTGGTGATGGTGGGTCCAGGACCAGACTGTTGTGACTGAGTTTGCTTGGGTGTGTGAGGCCTCCCCCTCCCGCCCACCCCCTTTTATTAATTTATTTATTCATTTTGTCATTTATTTGGTAGTTATTGCCTTAATCTATTTATTATTTACTTATTTGTTATTTCCTTTATTCTTTTTTTTGTCCTCCCTCACCTTCTCCCCTTTTTTCCCCATTCTCCCCCCCTCTTCGGGTGTGGTGGTCCCTTCGGCGGGTGGTCCCCTGCGGTTGCCGGGCCCGGACCAGGGGGATATTCTGACCTCCAGGCAGGGGCGGGGCTCTGGGAGCAGGGGCGCCAAATGCAGCCAAGTGCGGCTACCCTCTCCGGGGGGCTGTGTTCTTCCTGGTTCGCTCCCCCGTACCCCTCTGCCCCCAGGCTCCAGTACACAGAACGCACTCACCACATAGGGATTCGGGACTATGGGGGTGTGTGCGGGTTGAGGTTAAGGGTGCCTCCTAGGAGGTTCTCTTTTCTCCGCCCTATAGGACCCCCCACCTCCTGTTTAAATGGCACCATAGACATTACCTCTGACCATACTCATACGAACACATTAGGCCCAGGGGGATGGGTGTGTTGAGCAGGGTCGGGGGGTGAGGCTCTTCGGGTAGTCGGGACTGCTCGGGGGGCGTTGCTCTGTGACTCTGCAGGGCCGCCTGCTTGTTTGTGTGTCTCTTCCTTGCGTCTGCTTGCAGGTGGTCCTACAGGTTCTCGCTCGGGTTTGCCCACAGTATTTTTTGCTGTTTGTTTTTGTTAGTTTGTGTGTGTCTGCTCGTAGTGTTTGTTTGCAGATGATTCAACAGGTTCTCCCTCGAGTTTGCCCCCGGTGACAACAGGACATCTTTCCACAAATACAGCAGCTGATTGGATGGTTTTTGTTAGATTTTCTTTTCTTTTCGTCTCTTCCCGTTTTAAGGATCTCTTTTCTTTTCGGTGCGTGTTGTCGTGACCTTTTCTCTATTCTCTCATCCTTTTTTAAATTTTGTTTTATTTAATCTTTTGTTACTTTTTTCTTTTTTTTTCCTCTTTTCCTGTACCCCGGTCAGGTGTGGCATTAACCATTTTACTTCTGTAACAAAAATAAATAATAAAGCAGTATTGGATGATCAAGGGAGGCTTCTCACCCTGACAGGCCTCCCTTGGCAAAGCAAAAGTGTCGGGCAGAGCAGGGCACTCAGATTACAATTCTGTTGCCATAATGCTAAACACGACAAGGGTATATATATATATATTTTTTTTTTTAAAGTCATAAGTTTCCTTGCTAGCACTGTTGCCTTCATTCAAATAGTGACTGTTGAGACAATTCCACTTGTTCAATAACCCACAGTTCAATAACTCACTGTTCAAGCTTATCCTCTAACTGTATCCATCTTGCTTTGTTCCCCCGGAAACTCTGTTTGTTTTTTTTTACTTGGCGCAGGTCATCTTCTTGCCTCCTCCACTTCCTTACCACTGATTCATTCATTTGTAATTCTCGAGCTTCTGCTCTGTTCCTATGTTTTACTGCGTAACTGATAGCATTGAGTTTAAACTCTGCGTTGAAAGTGTAAGAATTTGGCTATAATTACTCACTTTAGCATTGTAGGCTATAACATGATCTATATAAATTACTGATTGTCATATTCCTTTTTAGTACTTTACTTTTGTGTTAAAATCTCTCGCTGTAACCACAGATTCTCCTTTTTCTCTCTTTCTCTCTCTGTTGCCCTAGACACACATCATTAGGTAAAGACCACATTCCAAGGTTATCTGCATTAATTAGAACATGGACGGTTCATGTCAGGGTTAGGGTTAGTAAGTAACTGGCCTATAAGCACTCAGTCGTGTCCAGTCCTTTTGAGGGGTGTTCCCAGCCCAGGAGACAAATACCCATGACACACAGAGTTCGGGGCTCTTTGCCGACTGAGACCATGAGAGAGAGGTTTTTGTCTGTGAAGAGCCCATTGCTGATATACTTTGCTTCTGACCAAACAAATGTCATTTTTATACTTTTGATTTACTCTGGTTTATTCTCAGGTTTCCAACTGAAGATCGGGCTAACAAATCGTGCCGTGACCCGGATTGGCAAACTCCGAGATTGTCTCTGATTGAAGACCACTGGAGTCCATCAGAGGAGACTCTTTTCAGACAATTGAAGGCCTACAATCAAAAGGTAAGCAGAATACTTTTTATATGAATATTGTGCACATTGGGAATACCAAAACAAATTGTCTGAGTAAGATAATTTTGTGATGGGTAAAATATAATGTGGTTCAAGGATAAATTGCGAAATTTGTCCTGACTTTGTTGACATGGTCACATGTAAAGTATAAAAACATAGTCTCACGTGAGGGAAAGTACATAAGTGTCCTTTCTAGATTAAAGTTTAATTCCTTCTAAGAGACGCCTTATAAGATAAGCCTTCTAAGAGACGCCTTTATAGAGATGCTGGGGAAAACCCAATGCCAAACAGTGCATAGGAATGCTGCCCGATGTTATAATATATATCATATATCATATATATGGTAGATATATATGTACTTAAAATACCGGTATTACTATTCATTAAAGATAAACTCTTTATGAGGACACATGGATAAGTTTGTTATTTTTCATACAAATGGGGTGTGGTTTCATACTTGATTGATATCTTTACTGTGGTTGTGTCAGTGTATTGGACAGTATTTGCTGTTCAAGAATTCCTGCACTAACACAGATCTCATATAGTTTTGTGTACGGGTGTTTGGAATAGATTACCTGGGGATGTTCTAGTTAGGCTGTTACATAATTGGGTGTATTAAAACAAGTGACCAGACTGGGTTACCCTTAATGTTTGAGCGTGCATGACCATATAGTGGCCAGTCCATAGAAGCTTCTCAGACAAGTCAGTCACTTGGGCATTGTGCCATTCACCCTCTCTGTTAACACGTGTAATATTGTTTATGATGTCACTGAAAAACTCCTCCTAAGCTGAGTGATTTTCCCATGTTTATGTAGGTGGCCTCATCCAATTTAGAAGTAGCTGCAGCCACTAGATGAGGCAAGCTTCTTTTTGCTCTGTGCAAATGTAACGCTAACTGAGGCTAGGCGCCTGACTACGGCCAAATTAAACTAGTATGACAACTCAGAAAGGTTCGACTGAGGAGCCCGTGTGTGAATAAACACAATCCAACAAAAAGTACAATTGGGTTATTGTATTTTAATGTATACTTTTGTTTGATATATATATATTTAGGAAGGTATTGAATAATAATAATAAGATTTTCTTATAGATGTAAACAATAACCACAACAAAACAACAACAAACAAACAATTGAACCCTTATGACACAAGTCCGGGTTTTTCTTTTTTCCTTTTAAGGTGACTAATGCTTCACCAACAATAGTCCAAGGGGTGTTAGTCCATGATCCGAAAGATAGTCAAAAATGAGATAATTAAAGGTCCGGGGGGGGAGGAAAAAAAAAAGTCGGTTCCAGTAAATCCTACCGCACGGCTGCGGTGATCCAGTGGTAGCTCGCCATCCTGACTTGAACCCGTGGGAAAAAAACCTGACCTAAACGAGGTCATAGATAAAATAAAAATTAGCATTTAACCAGGGTTAAACTGCTATTCTAAACATACATAACCAACCAAATAATATATTATTAGTCAGGAATAATTTAAATAAGTTTCCAAATTAATCGCGTTCACATTACAGATCACCTAAAGTCATACAAAATATCAAAATACAATCAGAAAAGGTATCAAAGTAAAGTGCACTTTTAAATTCTAGGCAATTTTAATTGACAATAATGTCAATTAAAATTAATTCACTCAAATAATGCTTCAATAAGCATCTACTTGGTATCGAGTTTTGTTGCGCAACCTCGGAACCCAACCAATACAAAGTTCTATTGGCCGTTCACAATTCTAACGAAAAATAACTAACCGTATCCCTAAAGGACGAAATCAAAAGGCTTATATAGCATTCCAACGGCATATGGTTCAATCGGCCGAATGAGTAACAAAAGAAAATGGGTTTTGTTCTTTCTTTAACCACAAACCATTTAAAACGCCAATACACACTCATACGCGGCTATGTCGCCATCGAGTTCCTACTTTTGCAAACAGAGAAATGACAGAGAATTAGCAACTCACCGTCGAGTGGTGGTCACAACGCGCTCAAAGCAATTCTTCGGCTGCTTTAATTTGAGTCAACGTCGCAATATAATTCGGCGATTTAGTGAAACGCCAACGGAAACAGCTAGCCACAGCCACAGCAGCAACAGCAATGGAGGAGATCAGAGCCCACCTTTGACCCGGAACTTAAAGGGTGGCTTCCCGTTTGACCCGCCAAAATAAAATACGAATAATTATTTTATGCAGGTTACACAAACCACAAAGCAACCGTTATTTACAACCTTGCCTCTTCCTGAGACACAAATATTCACAGTACCAGATAGGAAAGAAGTTGAACAGACCCTCAACTCTTTCGCTTTAACCTCTCACCCTCCTCCCAAGGCAGCACCGCGTGCGATGTTACAGCATAAACATCAGACTTTCCCCACTGAATTACATACACTAGTAACCTCACCACCACTGCACCCCTCAGCCAGAACATAAATCAACCCCCATGATGGAGCCTTTACTGGTAATAATAAATGGTTTGCTCAACACAGCGCCACTGAAAGGAAAGCCCATCTCCCAAAAGCAAGGTGATCATTACCTGAAGGAAACTGCTCAGTAGAGCAAGATCCCTCTCGATAAAGCCAACAGGACTACGGACCTGAATTCATTTGATGATCAGACTACTTCATCCGATCACACTAACAGCACAGAACAAACTTCCCTCATTACACGCTCTCAGTTTGAGAATGCTGTGACTGAGACTATTGAAACATCAACATATAGGAACAATCCAGACCACATGAGCTACTTTAATGGTTATAGTAACAAGTCTGGAAATGGCAATATTAATCTATCTTCTGAGCATATCATAAAATGCCACTATAGCCTTCTTCCACAGCTGGAGGCCGCTCCTATACTACATTCACTCTATTTTCCCTTCAGGATACATATATGGTAAAAGCCCAACTACCCGCTGTTCAGGCCTTCCTGAAATCTGTAGTAGGATTATCCAACATGTCATATAATATGTGGGCTGACCCACGACGTCCGAGAGACCTCATTCAAACATTGTCGAACATGGTGACGAAAGATGGGCCTCCGCCACGAGGCCAGATCTTGAACCGTTTGCCCGCAATTGCTGTTGACTTTTTAGTGAAATTTAGGAGATCAGAAAATCTTCTCTGCACTCTAGCTGCCTCTGAGAGCCCTGTGGGGACGTTCACCGAAAAAAAGTTAAACTCCGGCCTTTGGCGCCAAAACGTAGCGGCGGGCGTCTTCTTTCGGGCGATGTGCCCGCTTTTGACCTCGGCCTTACAGTTTTACGACAATCGGGCCCAAAGTCACCATAGCCAAAACAGCCCTTATTTAGAAATTGCCATAAAAAACTAACCTGTGGGAGCAGCCAAAAAATATATATATTGGCGGAGCCCGGCAACCCTCGTGGCACTCATGGTCCAAGAATTATTAAGCTCTGTCATATAGTTTTTGAACAGCCGGCAGGAGTTCAGGGTCAACTTTTGATCCAAACTGATAGTTGGCTCTGTGTCAATGATGCGGCTTATTTATGAGTCATACCTGTCAAGTTTGGAATGTTCAGACTACTGTTGCCGTGGCGATCAGCAGAGCTCTGCTGAGCTGTGGAGCTGATGGATACATTGGTTCTGGTACCAGGCGGGCGAAGCCCGCTTGGAAAGATTTAAGTAATACATTAGTTCTGGTACCGGCGAGCGAAGCCCGCTTAGAGTTACTTAGAACCTGGTTCTGGTACCGGGACCGGACCGGGCCGGGGACCGGTCCCGCTGGGGTCCGGACCCAGCCATGTTATACCTCGTTGCGTAGGTCTTTTTCTCAGCTTTCCCCCATGTGACCCCTGACTACAGTAAACTATTTATTCTTTATGTGGATGAAAAGAGCAGTTTAGTGAATGCAGTTCTTTTTCAAAAGGGGGAGAGTTGGAGAACTACAAACAGAAGTGTTGATGTACATGGCTTCCTTCATCATTTGACACTCTTTTGTGACGGACACAGCCACGATGAATTTCAGATCAATTGAAAGCACTGCTCACTAACTACTTTTTATCATTACCAGGTGAGAACCCAACGAAAGTGTGAAACAATAAAATAACACTGTGATGAGTGTCTCTCAACAGGTTACAGCTTAACAACCATCAGATCTGGATTCTGTGGAAGATAGGGAAGCTTTGTTTGCCCACCCCCACGAGGAAATAAGTAAATCAAGTTTCAGAGGCTACACTGAGAATATAAGGTTGACAGAAAACAGTACTAAATAACTGGATCAACAATGTGCACTTATAAGATTCTGCAGAAAGACCCATGACTTTAAAATAAGTTGTCTGGTAAATATACTGTCTCTGTCTTCTTTTGAATGAATGAGCTGGTGTGTTTGTTTTTCCAAACTGTACATATACATTTTTTAAACGTTCAGGTAAAACAGTGCCACTGGTCCCCCTCTCTGTGAGAGAGGTGGTGACTGAAGATTACCCAGATGATGATGACGACAAGGACCACTTTTGATTCCCTGAACCCCTGTAGTCACACTAACTTTACAACATAGTTTACTACATATCCTCATATAGTCTGCAAACACTTACAAAATTGATATTCATAGTGTTCTCTTTTCTTTTTTACTACATTATCATTGCATTTTAATATCACTATCGCTTGTCTTCTGCTTATTGTTTAGCATTTATGCTTTTATTTTATCACTTCTCATTTATACTCAAAATTGCCCAACCATCCATCATCATTACCGTTTATTCCCTAATGGGGTCACGGGGAGAACTGGAGCCTATTCCAGTGATCAATGGGCGAGAGGCGGGGTACACCCTGGACAGTCCGCCAGTCCATCGCAGGGCCACACACAAGATACCCTGGTGAAAAAAAAAAGTACTTTATTGTATTTACAGTATATTTATATTTCCAATAGTATATTGAAAATGTACTTACACAAATTGTACTTTTTGTAAATATATCAAAAGTATACTAACATCACGCTTTCACGACAACACTTTTAACACACTTTAAATAATTACACTATATTACACTTTATAGAAAAAGATTATTAAACAAGTATAATTTAAGTGAACGGTACGTGTAATTTCTTAAGTGAACTTATTTGAAATTTGTTTTTACACATATTTTTGATATATTTTAAAATGTATGCTCAAAATTGTCATTGTAACGTACACTGAGAGCATATATTAAAAGTACCAATTTTAATATAGACACTGTACTATTAAGTTTGAGTGCATTTTGAGTTACATTTGAATTATGAAGTGAAGTTATTTACGCTTGTACTTCAGGTAATTCTTTTGGAAAGTGTTCAATAGTGCTGCGAAAATGCACTTAAACCCATTTATGCAATTTTGTGCTGTGTAAAGTACACAGATAGCAATTATTGCAGTTATGTAAGTTTGGGGGAAAAAAATTATACTAACACACAAAACCACAAAAAACAAAACACTAAATGTTCACAGTACAGGTGCACAAAAAATGTGAGTGTTCTGCTTAAAAGCAAGTGGTTTAAAGTTGGTGCAGTGCTACATTCTGATATAACAAATAGCATCACCTACATCGCAACAGAAAAGTTAATACTGGCCAAATTACACATTACAATTGTCACAAGTGTTCAAAAAAGAACATTTTTGTTGGTATTGTTTAATGGATCAAAGCAGAGCTACTTCAAACAAGACCAATTTTTTGTAATTATAATCAAAATAATTTCCCTCTGGGATTATTAAAGTATTTCTGATTCTGAATTGGAGAGTACACAGATCAAAAAGTCGCTGACAGCCCTTCATGTGTATAGGGCTGATATGTGGAGGTCGTTTGGCATTGATGTCTGTAAAGTAGTAGCTCCCCAAGAATTTTTGTCTCTTTCAACATTGTTTGGAAGGGAAATGACACACATTTTGTCCTTGGACTATTGCACATTTATGTTTGAGTGATTGGGGATGCACAGCAAATACATTATAGGTGTCAGGCACTGCATTTATAAATGTGGACGATATGTTTAACTGAGCATGTCTACAAACCTTTCCTCCACTCTTGGCAAGCTCTTTTACTCAAATACAGAAGTTTGTGGATGTGGATGAGGCCCCATCATCAGATGTAAAGGCCACTAGGGTCATAACTTCACACAATGTTCCATCATCTAACTGTACAACTGAATTATTTATCTTTTTAAGAGTTATGTTGTCATATGAATGATAGACCATACTGCTACAAATGAAACGATCATAAAAAAATAAACCTGAATGAACTGTCACTCCTATGAAACTTTCAATAGCCATCCTCTGCGACACAGATGTGCTACCTTTCTTCAGGCAGCCAAAACCTCTGACATTATGTTGAAACTCCTTTGATTTCTTTCTTAAGCTAGAGGTACTCTGAAGTTTGTCAAATAATGTCTTTATGCTGTCATTAGCATTTATTGTAGTCCTGCTTTTGTGGAGAGATCCCTCCACTGAAGAAATCTATTCACTATTTGTGTTGGCACATGTGTTGTTCCACTGAAAAACCTAAGCAAAGTACCTTTAAATTATTCAAATGGAAACGTGGATGTTGCCCATAGTGGTCCCCAATTGTGCACGCTTGCTGCCATGTGCATTAATAGATGCACATTAAAATAAGCATTTGCAGCACCATAGAGGTTCTCAAAGTTAAGCACAAACTTTGGCAGAGCTTGTTCTGCCATATCCACATGTCTCACTTTGATGGTATCCTGATGAAGAGTGTGCATTGCAAAAACTAATTAAAAAAAATATGATTCACTCAAAAATTGAGTTTCCGTTTTGCTGGCATGATTATTTGATATAGTAACTGTATTATAACAGACTGTATAAAAAGTATCTAAAATTCGTTTTTTTTTTTTTTTAAATAGAACGGCGCCAAGTCTCTGACCAATGTATTTCATACATTTCGTTTTTCAGCCAACCAAAGCTGTGGACGTTCTTTAGGGGGTCACTCACTTGACAGCAGGTTGGCAGGTTAGGATAGACTGTACGTTTAGGAGGAAACAAGGTCATTCCAATTGGCTGTCTGCTATTTATTTAATAAAATACTTAAAGTGGAGAGTACGTCGCTCATACTTGGTAGCTACCAGTTCACCCAAGTAGTATCCCAGCCAGACCTTTATGACGCGCGAACTGGACTAAAATAAAGTGGCCTACGAGAAAAGAACCAAAGAGGACGGTGGCTGCTAAGGTCCTGTTATTTGGAGGCAAGTATTGAGAATAACTATCATTTTCCCAACTATTTCAGCTAGCTTGCAGCTCTAACTGTTGAATTTTGTCATTGTTAGGAAGAATGTCTCTGCTAAACTTAATTTTTAGTACTCTTCTCGTTATATCAGACACCTACAGAGAACTCTTTTTGAAGAGGAATTTGTTCCTTCTCCGTAAGGATGGTATGGGCCGAGGGGGAAAGCAGGGGTACACGCATGAAAAAGAAAATGTGTGAGACCGACGCAGTGAGGCCTAAAACGGCCGTGCAGGTGAGTGAACACAATATTCCTTAATGCCAGCGCAAAAGCTGTTCCAATAGTTTGGCTAGCTACACATCCAGGTGCATTCCTTTATGGTAGAGGTCTTGACAAAATTCAAATAATTTAACTAAGTAGAAAACAATAAAGCAATGCTAAAATACTCCATTACAAACCATGCATGACAAAACCCACTCAAGTTAAAGTGCATAATTATTTGCAGTAAAATGTTGCTTAACTATCAAAGTAAATGTACAGATTTACTCCCTCTGACTGATATATTGTTAACAAAAGTATGAATAATACTGAAACATAACGATGTGGCAGAATTTTGTTGTTGTAGCTGCCAGAGGCCTATAGATTCAACTACTGTTAATGCATTTTGACATAAAGAGACACCAAATAAGATACAGCTGGGGGGATGAGATAATTATTGGAAGATTAAATCAGAAAATATCTAAAGTGGACTAAAAAAAAGGATGTCTTCGTTCAGGGGACCCCTTCATCTGTAATGTCATCTTCTGTGGACAGTGATATTGAAATGGTATGTTATAATTGAGGGATGAACGTATGTATTCATTACTTGATGGTTCATTCACAAAGTTTTCTATATTTGCATTCTGGACCTTTTGTCTTTGGCAGCATCATCCTGTGTTGGTAATTAGGTTAGCAGTATAGTGATGGGATTTAACAGGTTACATGTTTCACAAATCAGCCATATGAATTATCTTGCTGTCATTTGTAACCTCAACACCTCTGATGATGGCATTCCCTAGTGGTTTACAGGGCTCCAGCCTAACTTTTTTTACTAAGAGCACAGTGGTCGCTAACTTAAAATTTTAGGGGCATACACTTTTAATTGACTTGGAAAGTAAATATTCACATTTCCTCTCAATAGCACTGTATTAATGATAAATACTTTGAAAACAAATGCATAAACTACAATGTTTAAAATTCCCATTTACATTATGTTTCAGACTGGAGCAGAAGTTTGTCAGCAGCAAAAAAGTACTAGTGGTGTTTCCAAGTAAAGATAGAATTAAGCACATTGTTGGTCATTCCTCGTAGAGACAATCTGTCTAATTCTTCTTCTCTTCTCTTCGCCAAAAACACAGCTTGATGTTCCCAAAGTGCCAGCTATTACAGGTATGTAATTGTCTTGAGTTACATGCAGTCTATTTAAAAGCTTCTGTGATTTCTATAGCAGCTATATCACACGGAAACAGACAACCAGTTATTATTAAATACATGTTGGATTATGTACTGGTAGCAATATTGGTATGTCATACTGATACAATTTCTCAGACTTTCCTGATGTACTGTCAAAAAATACTATTAATATGCTGTGTGACTTACAGTATCTCTTGTCTGTTTGGTTAACAGATGCTGTTCCTCTGGAGTTTCTGCAGACAAGTGTCTCTGATGTGCGCACGGCCATCAGACGAAAGTGTAACATTGAGCAGTTCAGCCCAAAAAAAAGGAACATAATGTGTGGTGTACGTGTTTCTGTATGGTGTGAGGGGTTAGGGTTGCAATAAAAAGTAATGTTGTTTTTCATTGTTCAGTATTCAGTGTTCTTTAAAGTTTATGTGTAATGTTTAGGTCTGCTGCCTGAAATGGACCTATTTCTACAAAGAATTTGAAAGTGTGTTGTAAGTTTTATAATGAAAATGGTTCTATATGAAAATGTTTATACATTCTGAGATGGTACAAGTTGCTGTATTATTTGTAATGTACATGGTTCACATACATTAAAGTATATTTTTTCACCTGCATGGAAGTAGTCCCACAAGTCTTTCAGCCTTTAATATACTGGTAATACATTTGCGAGAATGTGCAAGGTAGAAAGTAGTAGAGCAAAGTAATGATAAAGTATATTGACTATTAACTGCAAAGTATACTTTTTTAGTAATTGGAATAAGCCAACAGTATAAATAAGGATATTATTACCATACTAAGAATGTATTAAAAGTATAAAGCTCATATATTTTTAAGACACTAACAAATCATTTTTAATGTAGTTATAATACAATCAAAGTATACTTTAATTTGACTAATTAAAAACATATTAGTACATATAAACTCATATACTTAAAGTATACTAAATATACTTAAAGTTGTTCCACTTTAGCACATCAAAGTACACTAAGTACAGTTCAAGTTGAGCTTTTCCACAATTAAATTACAATAAAATATATTTAGTATAAAATTAGTTGTTCCAAAATAGCATACTTCAAGTTAACTAATCATAAACACACTTGAAGTGCCTTCAAGTACCCAAAAGTATGCTAAATTTTAGTACACTTAGCACATTTATTTTTCAGCAGGGCATACAAGGACAAACAACCACGCACTCAAAATTGTCAATCATCATACTCAATTTGATAATTTATGCTTAATATTATCATTTTTCATTTGACCATTTCAGCTTAATTTTAGAATGTTAACTCCATGGCTCTGTTTAGTATTTCCACATGCATGTGCAACAAAGAATGCTTGCTGCTGGTAATGCAATAAAGAACACCTTACAGATGCGGCTCACATATAGGTGCACAGATCATGGCATACATGAAGGTTACATAATGCGACTAACATTTGATTACATATCCACCATACAATCATGTTATCATGTATTTTCAGTTAGCACAGGCAATCAGAAAACACAATGGACATTGTGGTCAAAATCAACCTGGCAAGATGGATGCTTGAATGTTTAATAAAGAACTGGTTGGCGAGATGCCACCTAAAAGCGCCCAGGAAGAATTGCCTTCGGACAAGGTGCTGCTCGTTTTGGACACATTCATCATGAGAACCAATTCAATCCCTGTGGTGATTCCAGGAGGTTTGACGAAGTCTCTGCAACCCTGGATGATAGTATGAAGAGGTCACCACTGCTCCAGAGGCAGCTTCACTTCAGGATAAACACTGATATCAACACAGAAGAGTAAAAGTGTGTAAAGAAGCTCAACTGAGCTGACACTGAAGAAGTTGATTGATACAATCTATCATTTTTCTGGTTTTAGATAAGGACTTTTATATTTATGCAACAGTCACCTTTCAGAGACTGATTAGTTCAGGAGGAATCAGTGGCCTCCACTGAAATGTGATTTATGGATGGGAAAATACGGGCACATCAAAAGGGGATGCAGTAATTCTCCCACCTGGTTATGTCAGGGAGGTGGGTGGTGACGGAGGACTCAGGTGCGGAGATGAGGGAAACAAGGTTTATTATACAAAACGGTGGAAGTCCAGACATGAGTACAAATCAAAGCTGTTGAAAACTGTGGGCAAAGTATCAAAGCAAAGCAAACAAGACTGTGGCAAAACTATGACAAAGTAACAAAATAAAGATTAACAAGACTGTGACAAAACTGTGACTATGGCTGTGGCAGAACTATGACGAAAACAAACCTGGCGTGGGGGTGACGAAGGACAGGACGGACATGAGACGAAAAGACGAAAACGCACTCGCGCCAGACAAGGGGAAACAGGACTATTTAAACACACGAGGGAGGGGAACCCCAGGTGTACACAATGGGTAATCATGACATGACGAGACACCAGACGTGACAGGTTATCTTTTAACTCACTGCATGGCTCGCTCACAGTTTGGGGCTCTTTGCCAACCAAGACCCTGAGAGAGAGGTTTTTGTCTGTGAAGAGCCCAGCGCTGATATACGTTGCCTGTGACCTAATCTTGATCTACTCTGGTATATTCTTGGGTTTCCAACTAAAGAATCGGGCTATCACAGGTTATATGGTAATATATAGGTTTCAGTTTATATGGTTAATAATGATATGGTCTGAAACATAATATAATATAATAGTATTATTATGTATTATAATATAGGTTACAGGTTCTATGGTATAAAAAAAATCCACTCTGGCCTGTACATTTATCTGGTTGGGTTGGCTGATGATTGATACATGCACAGGCCAAAACTGTGTGGGCAGCTCTATCAACACAGAGAAACCTCAGAAAGTCTGAGCTCCACGTGAGCACAGGCTTTCAGATGTTCCAGTAATACATACCAGCTGATACCCCACTGGGTTGGAGCCAAAAGGGGTTAGGAGGAGGATGGGTGGTCACACATCTTAACTACTATCACTCTTTAGACAGATCCTGTCCACAGGAGACATGTTCTCCTCCATCACAACAACTGATCACCTGCATGAAGTGTGTGTCCAAAACATCCTGCATCCCAATCCCTCCTCAAAGCAGAGGCTAGAGAGCCCTCTGCTGAGCACCTGGATGTCCTGAGAAGAAGAACTTATCATGCTCCCATATTCAGGGAATACTGCATCACAAACAGAGACTCCTCCTCCTGTTCCTTTGGCTGGAACACACAGAGACTCCCCTGCTGTTGGAACAGAGCCACACACGCATAGAAGCTAGCAGTAGCGCAAAGCCGTGGTGAAGTTTGCAGCAAATAATTTCTCCAGCCAAACTGTAAAGCAGGAGTTTTGAACAGGAATCCAGTGAAAATACTGCCCAGGAAAGGATGACATCGTTGAAACGAAGGGCCTGAGAAGTTTGGCTGCTTGGAGGTACTTTGGGTATTTCAAGTCGGACGAACAACAGAGTAATACACTGTGCAAACTATGAAGAAGGAATGTAGCTCCTAAAACAGGAAACACCAGTAATGTGTTACAGCATTTAAGACAATGCCATCCACCAGAGTAAGCAAAGTTATGCAAGACAGGTAATACCCCCTCCACCAGTAAGAAGAAGCTTGATCAAGAGACCATACAGTCCGCTCTTTCCAGCATCACGGCAGTCTTGGTGCAGTCTATGGTCATCTCCCGCCTTGACTATTACAACGCACTCCTGACTGGTCTCCCAGCTTGTACTGTAAAACATTTACAAATTATCCAGAACGCGGCGGCGCGTCTGGTCTTCAATCAGCCCAAAAAATCTCACCATCACTGTTCATTGAGCTCCACTGGTTACCTCTGGCTGCCCATATCGAATTCAAGTCCCTGATGCTAGCCTACAAAGTGCTTAAGGGTACGTCTACCATCTACTTGAATCCTCTTGCAAAGGCTTATGTCAAAACTCGATCACTCTGGTCATCAATGGATTGTCGTCTAGCATTGCCTTCACCACGCTTAAGACAATCCAGACTGTTTGCATGTGTCGTTCCAAGATGATGGAATGACCTACCAAGCGCTACAAGAACAGCAGTGTCCCTGTCTGTCTTCAAGAAACTCTTGAAGACCCACCTCTTCAAAGACTATCTGTTGTGGCCATTTAAGTTAACTTTTCATCATTCACATGTTCTGTTTAATTTTAAATATTTGAAATGTTTAATTTGCACAGAACCATTTTGAATTTAATTGTTAGGATTTATTTAGTGATTTTCTAAGCTCCTCCCATTAATTTGGAAGACTTAAAACAGCCAGGGGTTGTGGTTTGGGGGGGGAAATGTCAGCTGTGATGACGAGAGGTTTGCCACAAAGATTTTTTGACCACGCCACACGCTACACGCTATACTTTTGTTTTACCTTTTGGATCACCATTGTTACTTTTTGTTTGCAGCAAAGTTATAATGGAATTTTGTTAGTTATTTTCTTATAATTTTACAAAGAAAAGAAGCAAGTGCGTCAAAATCAAAACCCACCTGTTGCCACCGACGGCCTTTTTTTTTAGATTGAAAGAATTTGGTTAAGAAAATTTAAAAGGCCGTGACAACTATCTCCTATCCTAAACCTAACCTGTACCTCTACCCCCCCACAACTCCTTCTGTAGTCCCCTCTACCTCTATCTTTTGCCGTCACCACTGACTCTGATCAGTGTTTCTCCTCTGTATAGCTTATTGTCATAGTGATGATAAATGTAATATTGTGTCTACTCTTTAAGTCGCTTTGGATAAAAGCGTCTGCCAAATGCATAAACATAAAAAAACATTGAAACGACGCATGGCTTTTACATCGTAAAAGCCATGCGACCAAGAAGCACTGTTGAAACAGAAAGATTAAAAAACTTAATGAAAGTGATCGACCCTCGTTATCAACTCCCCACGCCTGTATGCAGAGTGCAGAGGGATGTTAAGAGGGACCTGCAAGCCCTGGCATTCTTCGCCACCACATAGGACTTGTGGTCAAGTCGAACGTCCGAACCACACATGAGCCTCACTGCTCATTATATTGACCAAGACTGGGCTTTGAAGTGCAAATTCCTCCAACCGGCATACTTTCCCGAACACAATACTGCCAAAGTTCAATAGTGAGAATGCCAGGCCAGGTGAAACATTATGGCAGAATCGCTTGCTTCGTGGGGGCTAAGTGAAAGCAAACAAGTTTGCATTACCACAGATAGTGGGGCAAATATAGTAAAAGCAACAACCCTCAACAACTGGACTCGCCTGCAGTGTTTTGGCCACCGACTTCACTAAGCTGTTGGTAAGTTGAATAGCAGAATTGCATACCTTATTGTCATCTATATATGAAAAAACCCTAATGCTCATTATTACGTTTTTTAAACTATTATTAAAATAGTAGACAATGCTTTACAATAAGTTAATACTCTTCACAATGTTTATTAGGCCACCATTGAAATAATGCTTTATGTATTTCTGAAATATTAATTTGCCACCACAGATTCTAAACCATTCAAACTATGTTTTATTCATGCCCTTGTCTGTTCATCTTTAATAAGACCGTCTTGAATATCCAACCCCTCATCTGCATTGTAAATACCAACTTACCAACTCACCACCAGGTAGTGGTCAGTGGAAAGCTCAGCCCCCCTCTTGAGCCGAGTGTCCAAAACATGCGTCCGCAGATGAGCTGAAACGACAACGAAGTCGATCATTGAGCTGCGGCCTAGAGTAATAAGAGTGTCTATATGTGCACCTGGCACCAGGGAGGCACCAATCCGTGCCGAGTACAGAAGTCCACAAACAGAACACCACTCGGGTTCAAGTTGGGGAGGCCATTCCTCCCAACCACGCCCCTCCAGGTCACACTGTCATTGCCCACGTGAGTGTTGAAGTCCCCCAGCAAAACGAGGGAGTCCCCAGAGGGGGCACCCTCCAGTACCCCCTCAGAAGGGGCACCCTCCAGTACCCCCTCAGAGGGGGCACCCTCTAGTACCCCCTCTAAGGACTCCAAAAAGGGTGGGTACTCCGTACTGCCGCTAGGCGCATAGGCACAAACGACAGTCAGGACCCGTTCCCCCACCCGAAGGCGAAGGGATGCTACCCACTCATTCACTGGGGTAAACCCCAATGTACAGGCACCGAGATGGGGGGCAATGAGTATGCCCACTCCTGCTTGGCTCCTCCCACCGTGGGCAACTCAAGAGTAGAAGAGTGTCCAACCCCTCTCGAGAAGGCTGGATCCAGAGCCAGAGCTGTGTGTCGGGGCGAGACTGACTACATCCAGCCGGAATCTCTCCGCCTCACACACCAGCTCAGGCTCCTTCCCCACCAGAGAGGTGACGTTCCACGTCCCCAGAGCCAGCTTCTG
Organism: Menidia beryllina; assembly: GCA_013363375.1. Classification (NCBI taxonomy): domain Eukaryota; kingdom Metazoa; phylum Chordata; class Actinopteri; order Atheriniformes; family Atherinopsidae; genus Menidia; species Menidia beryllina. Next base: position 19,820,272 of record JABUIW010000020.1, read on the forward strand.
CAGCCGGGGTTCGTTTCGCCAAGGTCCCCGACTCCGGCTGCCGCCCAGGGCACAGCGCACCCGACCCCTTCGGCCCCTCCCACGGGTGGTGAGCCCATGGGAAGGGGGACCCATGTATCCTCTTGGGCTTGGCCCGGCCGGGCCCCATGGGTAAAGGCCCGGCCACCAGGCGCTCGTCATCGTGCCCCGCCCCTGGGCCTGGCTCCAGGGGGGGTCCCGGTGACCCGCGCCCGGGCGAGGGTACTCTGAGTCCATATTTCTTCTTCCTCATAATGGGTCTTCTTGTCCATCATTTGGTTATCAATCCGGCGTCTCGGGGGGGAAGCAGTGCCCCACCAACACTGTTTACAGTGGGGATGGTGTGCTGTTGACCTCAACTCGTGACGTTGTGGGTCGGTGGGCGGAGTACTTCGAGGACCTCCTCAATCCCACTGGCGCATCCTCCATTGGAGGGGCAGAGCCTGGGGATCCGGAGTTGGGATCTGTAATCTCCAGGGCTGAAGTCAACAAGGTAGTCAAAAAGCTCCGAAGTGGCAAGGCTCCGGGGGTGGATGAGATTCAGCCGGAGTTCCTCAAGGCTTTGGATGTTGTGGGGCTGCGTTGGCTAACGCAACTCGCAGCCGAGGTGTTGAGGGTGTCAGTCTTGGTGGCCTTAGGATCGCATCTCTGCTTTTTGCAGATGATGTGGTACTGTTGGCTTCATCAAGTCGGGACCTACAGCTCTTGCTGGAGCGGTTCGCAGCCGAGTGCGAAGCAGCTGAGATGAGGATCAGTGCCTCCAAGTCTGAGACCATGGTCTCTCACCGGAAAAGGGTAGAGTGCCTTCTCCGGGTCGGAGCGGACGTCCTTCCCCAAGTGGAGGAGTTCAAGTATCTCGGGGTCTTATTTGCGAATGGGGGTAGGGAGCATGAGGTCGATAGGAGGATCGGTGTGGCGTCTGCAGTAATGCGGGCGCTGTACCGGTCTGTCGTGATGAAGAATTTATCGGTCGATCTACGTTCCCACCCTCGTCTATGGCCACGAACTCTGGGTAGTGACCGAAGGAACTAGATCGCGAATACAAGCGGACGAAATAAGTTTCCTCCGTAGGGCGGCTGGGCTCTCCCTTAGAGATAGGGTGAGAAGCTCGGCCATCCGGGAGGGTCTCAGAGCAGAGCCGCTGCTCCTCCACGTGGAGAGTAGCCAGTTGAGGTGGCTTGGGCATCTGATCAGGATGCCTCCTGGTCGCCTTCCTGTGGAGGTGTTCCGGGCTCGTCCTACCGGGAGAAGGCCCAGAGGAAGACCCAGGACACACTGGACGGACTATGTGTCCCGACTGGCCTGGGAACGCCTCGGGATCCCCCCGGAGGAGCTGGCGGAAGTGGCCAGGTAGAGGGAAGTCTGGGTCTCCCTGCTTCGAATGCTGCCCCCGCGACCCGACCCCGGATAAGCGGAAGATAATGAATGGATGGATGGATGGGTTTAGGAAATGCACATTCCGAAGGAATAACTAACCCGAACGCTGGAGTACACCGAAGATAGCATTGACAGCCTGACGGGGTACATCGACGAGTGCTTTGACCGGATCGTGATGGGCAAAACCAACCAGGCGACAACAGGGAAAGCATCCTGGGCTAGCGCCAAGCGGAGCCGAAACGCAACAGGTGCAGGCGCTGGCTACGGAGAACGCGACCCTCAGGGAGTCGGTGAAATCCCTCACGGAGGGAATGAGCCGAGTCTCCGAGGAAAACAAGAAGGTAAAAGAAACAATCATTGACCTCCAGGCCCGCAGTATGAGGGAAAACCTCTTTTTCTCTGGGATTCTGGAGCAACCAGATGAGGACCCTGAGCACACTATTAAAAAATGAAGCCCTACAATATATGCCTAGTAGGACCAGATGGCTTTGCAGAGTTCTACAAAGAATTCTGGACGGACTTGGCACCAACATTTTATAAAATGGTATTACAAGTGGAGGAGAATAGTAGCTTATCCTCAAGCATGAACTCTGCCAATATTATTCTTCTGCAGAAACAAGGCAAAGATTCTGTTCTTCCATCTAGTTACCGCCCAATATCATCAATAAACGTAGACGTAAAAATCATTTTTAAAGCCCTTGCTAGTAGACGGGAAAAAGTTATTCCCTTCATCCTGATCAGACAGGTTTTATTAAAGGTAGACAGTCATCCACTTACATGCGCAGGTTAATTAATATCATAGATTTTTCTACCATCAACAACTTAGAAACCAATTTTCTCGTTGGATGCAGAAAAAGCATTTAATCGAGTTAACTGAAAATTCTTATTTGCAACACTAAACAAATTTGGGTTTGGATCTAGCTTTATAGACTGGATAAAGATACTATATAGTTCTCCCAATGCGTGTGTCAAGACTAATGATCAAACTTCTCCAAGCTTTAGTCTGCAGAGGGGTACCAGACAGGGCTGCCCACTTTCCCCATCACTATTTGCCATTTTTATAGAACCTTTAGCAGCCTCTTTCAGACAAGACACAAATATCAAGGGAATTCAACCCAGACATTGAGCATAAAATCAGCCTCTATCGGCACTTTTCCTCCAAAATTCACAAGCTTCTGTCAGCCGTATGTTCACACTGATAAACGATTTCTCAGCACTTTCTGACTACTCTGTCAACTTGGATAAATCTACAGTTCTGCCCGTTAACTGTTGTTTCCAGGACATACCTGACGTCACGCTACAGTCTAGTAATATTAGATATTTGGGTATAAACATTTCCTCCAGGCTTTCAGAACTAACCTCATTAAATTATGTTCAGCTGTTAAAAACGATTGAGGACGATCTTGCACGTTGGAACTCATTACCCATATCTCTTATGGGTATGGTTGCTACCATAAAAATGATGGTGCTTCCCAAAATTAATTACTTCTTCTCAATGATCCCAATAAAACCTTCTCCTACTTGGTTTACATCGCTAGACTCATGTATTTCCAAGTTTTTGTGGAAAGGAAAACCTCCACAAATCAGTTTAAAAACTCTCCAAAAGACCACTATTTCCTAGCCAATAGGCTTACTTATATACTAAAATGGCAAAAATCCAAACCCCAAGATGAACCATGGCTGAATGTTGAACATACACTTTGTGAAAATCCTGGAAATCGCTGATCTACCATTTATCAGTCGGAATCTAAAGTGCCATAAGTGCTTTAAAAGTATTAATGTCAGCAGTTCTCTGACAGCCTGGTGGGAATTTCTGAAAATCACAAAGTCCTCCCTCTTACCATGCAAGTGTATACGCATCTGGAACAATTCTGACATCCTCCAAAACAAGAAAATGCTACATTTTACTCAATGGAAGAACAAAGGAATAAGACAGCTAGAACATGTAATTCAAAATGGACACTTCATCCCATTTGATGTGCTCCTATCACAGTATGGGCTTAGCAGTAATACATTTCTAGAATACTAACAACTTAAATCCATAATAACCTAGAAGTATGTCATCCACGAACAGGATTTGGGACTCCCGACGAAGGTAGCAGAATACTTAAACATCTGCTCCCCAAAAACTCTCTCAAAAACATATGTTATTATCAAAGACTGATAACACTGTTTGTCTGCCCACCTCGAGGTGGGAAGCAGATCTATCCCTCACCACCGATGGTCATTTTTGGCCAAAAATATGTTTGACCATCTTCAGTATGACAACAAACCCTAATTTACAGCTTATACAATATAAGATTCTCCACAGAACTCATTATACAGGACAAAGGATGTTTAGGATGGATCTCACACCTTCAAATATCTGCACACATTGCACAGACAATACAGCAGATGATTATACACACGCTGTATGGTCCTGTGCACCGGTTCACAAGTTCTGGGTGGAGGTCTGTAAGGAACTGTCAATATGGCTGAAGTGTAGTATTCCTGCACGTCCCACACTGTGTATACTTGGTGATTTAAATGACATCAACATAGAAAGGAAATCAGCTCACATGGTCCTCACGGTTTTATGCATTGCAAAGAAAACTATTCTCATGAACTGGAAAGCAAAAGATAAACTTAGTATTATTCAGTTTAGAAATCTTCTTTTAGACTACATTAGCTTAGTATTAATGTCTGCCTCCACCAAACAGCAACTAGCTGAACTAAATTCTCTCTGGTCCCCATTGATTAGCTGTATCACTTAGGGAGGGCGCTGGACTGTTGTCTCACTTCTCTGGGTGGTTGGGAGGGGGCTTGGGGGGGGTCCTTGGGATTCAGGACTCTGGTGGCCTATCGAATTGCGGGTCCTGGTTGGATCTCTGCGGGGGCCCCGGGTGTCTGACTGGGTTGGTGGTTTTGGGGGCCCTCGGATGGAGCTGTCTCGCGGCCTGGGGAGGGGTTCCCTTGGGGACCCTGTTGCAGCGGTGCTAGCTCCGAACCCGGTGGCCGGTCTGCTCGGGGACGGGTTGGGGTCTGGGCCTGGGGCTCTGGGGTCGGGTTGCTGCCTCTCGGTCGGGATGTCCCCCCTCCCTTTGTCTTGGGGTGCTGGGTTGCCCTGGGCATGCCATGACGGGCGGGTGCGTGTGCCCTTTTTTCCTTTTCCCTCCAGGGGATGGGGCCGCCCTGTGGCTGCGGAGGGCTGGGGATGTTGGGTCCCCGTGGCGCGTGGTGGATCCTGGGCGGCAGGGGCGCCGTATAGCTTGACTGCCCTCCCTGGAGGGTCTATGTCCCTCCCGGCCTGCACCCCCCTACCCCTCTCACCTCTGGCTCCAGAACACAGACCACACACACTCATGTAGGGGTTGGGGGGCCATGGGGGATCTGCGTGGTGCGGCTAAGGGTACCACCTATGTGGTCCTCTTGCCTGTTCCCCGTGGCACCTTCATCTCCCCTGTTTTATCAGCACTTTAGACACTACTACCCATTTACCCACACACATACACACTTTAGGTCCAGGGGGGTGGGTGTGCTGAGTGGGGTTGGGTGAGCGGGGCCCCTCAGGTAGTGGGGACTGCTTGAGGGACCTCGCTCTGGGACTCTGCAAGGCCGCCCACCCCGCTGTTTTTAATGCTTAGTAGACGTGGAGGACCTCGGCCCATCAGGGCAGAGTTGTCCTCAACTCACACCCATCAGGGACCCGGAGGGACGAGGGGGGGGGTCTCCTTGCGCACCTGCTGCCTGGGAGCTGCCTGGCTCCTGGGGGTCCCGGGGGTGCTTCTGCCAGTCCCGGGTCTACAGCGGTGGGGCATTACTGACCCTGGAGGTGCCCCCCCCCCCCCCCCTCCCCTTTTTGTTATTTATTTATTTTTATTATTATTATTTATTTATCTTCTTTATTTCTACTTGTTTATTTATTTACTTAATTTCTTTATTTACGTTTTCTGTTATTTATTAAGCTATTTATTTTACATTTATTTATTTTCATTTCACCATTATTATTATTATTACTATTTATCTTACTTTCTTGGTATTTATTTATATATTTTCTGTGTGCGTGTGTGTGGGAGTGTGGGTGAATGTGTGAGAGTGAGGGTGTGGGTGAGAGGGTGGGTGAGTGAGGGTGTGTGTGTGTGTGCGAGAGAGCGTGAGTGAGCGAGTGAGTGTGTGTGTGTGTGTGTGTGTG
>JABUIW010000020.1:19825847-19839415 GCA_013363375.1 Menidia beryllina
GTGTGTGTGTGTGTGTGTGTGTGTGTGTGTGTGTGTGTGTGTGTGTGCATGGGTCTGAATGGAGTGACTGTGGTCGTGATTGGGTCTGGGTCTGCTGTTCAACTGGTCCGCTCATACTGTTCCTGGTGTTGGGGGGGGGGGGCTCCCTGAATTTCCCCACTGCCGTGCCGACCATCAGGCACACCATGGCCTCCAGGGGTCAGGGGCGTTGGGGTCTTGCTGGCCCGCTGCGTCTGGCTGTCTGGGGCCCCTGGCTCCTCCAGTCACTGGGGGGTGAGCTTCTGCTCGGGGGGGAGGGGGTGGCGCTCAGGCTCACGGGGCCTGGGTGCCGGTTCTCGGCCTGTGTCTGGGGGACGGAACCCGGGGGGGGGGGGCGGGTTTGCTGTCGCTCATGGTCCGTGGGGGGCCTCTGCCCTACGGTGGTGGGGGCTCCTCTGGGGGGCTTTCCTGGGTTGGTGCCCGGTCGTCCCTGTGGTTGTCCTCCTGGGATCTGTGCTCGGGTGGCTGCTGGGGGACCGGGTCTGGGGGCACTCTCTGCCCTCTTCCGAGTGCTGGAGGGGGGGCTTTGGCTAGCTATAACTGAGCACAATCGGGTAAACCCGATTCTCATTCTTTCACACACACACACGTTATTTCCTAAAATTTTGCGTCCGATAGTGTCCTTTTTGCGGACATAACAGCTGGTTGTATGGTCTTGTTGTCTTTCTTTCTCCTTCTTCTTTTTTTATTTTTATTTCTATCTCTCCCCCCTCTCTCTGTTTCTAAAGGATCCACTACTCTTCCCTCCCCCCTGTCCCTCTGTCAGGTTCGGCATTATTGGACATCTGGAAGTTTGGTAACAAAAATGAATGAATAAAGAAGTTTTGGCTAATCAAGGGGGGCTTCTCACTAACAAAGCCTCCCTTGGCAAAGCAATTTTGTTCAGCATAACACGGTACTCAGATTTCAGTTCTGCTGCCATATGTGCGCGTGCGCGAAAGCTGCAGGCTGCCTGTTACGTCGCTCCAGCTTTTTATAACTTTCTTAACTTTTTCGTCTCTCTGTTTGCTCCGTGGCTTCACTGTAACTCAGTGAAGTTCTGTCCTCTCTAACGAGATAGTTTTCATGAAGTTTCTAGCTCTAAAACGTGCTTATTTTTTTTAAATGCCGCCTACAACGGGACACGCTGCCATTGTTTACTCCGGGGAACAGCTGATTGCACTGAAGCCGGCCGGCGTAGTGACCTGACCAGCTGAGATACCACCCGAACTATGGAGGAAGACACGCCGAGGTTGTAGAGGAGGAAAATATTATCGGGGGATGAAAGGAGGGTCGAGACAGCAAGGGCTCATTGAGAGGAGAAGATTTAAGCACTGTCTCCCCTCTGTTATTATGGGCAATGTTCGGTCTCTTGGCAACAAGATGGACGAGCTAACGGCTCTGACGCGGGGCCACCCAGAGTACCGAGAGTGCAGTTTAATGTGCTTCACAGAGACGTGGCTGCACAGGGACATAACGGACCAGACTGTCTCCGTGGATGGCTTCCACACCATCCGGGCTGACCGGGATCCTAAGAGTGGCAAGCGGAAAGGGGGGGGACTGGCCATCCTAGTAAACAGCAGATGGTGTTACCCGGGTCATATCACTGTTAAGGAACAGCTCTGTAGCCTGGATGTGGAACTGCTTGCCATTGGACTCCTTCCATACCATCTGCCCAGAGAGATCCCTCACGTCATCATTGCTGTCCTGTACATCCCTCCCTCTGCAAACCCTACATCTGTCTGCAGCACCATACACACCTCCATCTCCAAACTACAGACTCAACACCCCAATGCCCTCATCATCATGTCGGGAGACTTCAACCATGTCACCATAATCAGAGTTCTCCTAACCTTCACGCAATATGTGAGCTGTCCAACCAGAGAGGAGAGGACCCTGGATCTGATGCATGTTAACATTAAGGACGCATACATCTCCTCTTCTCTCCCCCCTCTAGGCAGGTCAGATCACAACCTGGTCCACCTCACACCCTGCTATGTGCCTCTTGTGAAAAGGGTGCCTACGACCACAAGGACTGTGAGGAAGTGGTCGGAGGAGGCTTACGAGACAATGCAGGCCTGCTTTGAGTTGACAGACTGGACTGCACTCTGTGAGCCCCATGGAGAGGATATCGATGGGCTCACAGAGTGCGTCACGGACTACATCAACTTCTGTGTTGACTGCAATGTCCCAGCTCAGACTGTCACCTGCTATGCTAACAACAAGCCATGGATCACTAAGGACATCAAGGCCATCCTTAATGAAAAGAAGAGGGCTTTCAGAGGTGGCAACCGTAACGAGGTGAGGAGAGTGCAGGGGGTACTCAAACTGAAAATTAAGGAGGCCAAGAACACGTACAGGAGAAAGCTGGACAATAAACTCCAGCATAACTACATGAGGGATGTGTGGAGTGGCATGAGAACCATCACCGGGTTCCAGAAGACCTGCAACAGGGGGTTGGATGGCCGAGTGGACCGGGCCAATGAACTGAACCTATTTTTCAATAGGTTTGATACTGAGGCCCATCCCCCACAAGTCTCTGCTGCTGGTTTCCCAACGACGACCACTCCACCTTCCCCCACTCCTCCTCCTCGACCTGAGGACCTCCCCCCTGCCACAACTGTCACCTCTTCAGTGCCCCTCACACCTGACCTGGTTCGAAGACAACTGACCAGACTCCACACCGGCAAAGCTGCAGGCCCCGATGGTGTATTTCCGAGGGTGCTTAAAGCTTGTGCCGCCCTGCTGTGTGGAGTCATTAGCCTGATCTTCAGCCTTAGCCTGAACCTCCAGAGAGTCCCCGTGCTGTGGAAGACGTCCTGCCTCATTCCTGTGCCTAAGACGCCGCGTCGTAACGGACCTCAGGACTACAGGCCGGTGGCACTGACGTCCCACATCATGAAGACCTTCGAGAGGCTAGTTCTGGAACAGCTAAAGCCTATGGTCAGGCCCTTCATGGATCCACTACAGTTCGCCTACCAGCCCCGCCTGGGAGTTGAGGACAGGATCATCTACCTGCTGAACAGAGTCTACACTCATCTGGACAAGCAGGTGAGCACTGTGAGGATCATGTTCTTTGATTTCTCCAGTGTTTTCAACACCATCCGTCCGGCTCTACTGGGTGAGAAGATGACGGCGATGCAGGTGGATGCCCCCATCGTGTCCTGGATTGTTGATTACCTGACGGGCAGAAGCACAGTATGTACGCCTACAGAACTGTGTGTCTGACAGGGTGATCAGCAACACCGGGGCCCCTCTCCATTTCTCTTCACCCTCTTCACCTCAGACTTCAGCTATTGCACTGAGTCCTGCCACCTTCAGAAATTTTCTGATGACTCAGCAATAGTTGGCTGCATTGAAAGGGGCGATGAAGGTGAATATAGGACTGTGGTGGGCAACTTTGTCACTTGGAGTAAACTGAACCATCTGCAGCTCAATGTGACAAAGACAAAGGAGCTGATAGTGGATCTGAGGAAGGGCCAAAACACCTATGACCCCTGTTTCCATCCAGGGGGTCCCTGTAGACACTGTGGAGGAATACAAGTACCTCGGAGTGTACTTAAATAATAAACTGGACTGGACAAGAAACACCGAGGCAGTCTACAAAAAGGGCCAAAGCCAACTCTTCTTCCTGAGGAGGCTGAGGTTGTTTAACATCTGTCAGACGTTCCTGAGGATGTTCTATGAGTCTGTTGTGGCCATGCCAACTGTAAAGCATCCTGAAACCATTCATGTGTGGGGTTGCTTCTCAGCCAAGGGAGTCGGCTCTCTCACTGTCTTACCTTAAAACAGAGCCATTAATAAAGAAGGGAACCAGAATGTCCTCCGAGAGCAACTTCTCCCAACCGTCCAAGAGCAGTTTGGTGATGAACAAGGCCTTTTCCAGCATGATGGAGCACCTTGCCATAAAGCAAAGATGATATCTAACCTGCTCAGGGAACAAAACATAGAGATTTTGGGTCCATCGCCTGGAAACTCCCCATATCTTAATCCCATTGAAAACTTGTGGTCAATCATCAAGAGACGGGTGAAAAACGAAAACCTAGGAATTCTGACAAAATTCAAGCATTGATTGTATTTGTGTATGTGATCACAATATCTGACATACACACATGAAAACCAGAGGGCAGCAGATCATGTGAAAATATAATATTTGTTTCATTCTCAATACTTTTGGCCATGACTGTATATATGTACACTCACCGGCCACTTTATTAGGTACCCCATCCTAGTAACGGGTTGGACCCCCTTTTGCCTTCAGAACTGCCTCAATTCTTCGTGGCATAGATTCAACAAGGTGCTGGAAGCATTCCTCAGGGAGTTTGGTCCATATTGACATGATGGCATCACACAGTTGCAGCAGATTTGTCGGCTGCACATCCATGATGCGAATCTCCCGTTCCACCACATCCCAAAGATGCTCTATTGGATTGACATCTGGTGACTGTGGAGGCCATTTGAGTACAGTGAACTCATTGTCATGTTTAAGAAACCAGTCTGAGATGATTCCAGCTTTATGACATGGCGCATTATGCTGCTGAAAGTAGCCATCAGAAGTTGGGTACATTGTGGTCATAAAGGGATGGACATGGTCAGCAACAATACTCAGGTAGGCTGTGGCGTTGCAACGATGCTCAATTGGTACCAAGGGGCCCAAAGAGTGCCAAGAAAATATTCCCCACACCATGACACCACCACCACCAGCCTGAACCGTTGATACAGGGCAGGATGGATCCATGCTTTCATGTTGTAGACGCCAAATTCTGACCCTACCATCCGAATGTCGTAGCAGAAATCGAGACTCATCAGACCAGGCAACGTTTTTCCAATCTTCTATTGTCCAATTTCGATGAGCTTGTGCAAATTGTAGCCTCAGTTTCCTGTTCTTAGCTGAAAGGAGTGGCACCCGGTGTGGTCTTCTGCTGCTGTAGCCCATCTGCCTCAAAGTTGGACATACTGTGCGTTCAGAGATGCTCTTCTGCCCACCTTGGTTGTAACGGGTGGTTATTTGAGTCACTGTTGCCCTTCTATCAGCTCGAACCAGTCTGGCCATTCTCCTCTGACCTCTGGCATCAACAAGGCATTTCCGCCCACAGAACTGCCGCTCACTAGATGTTTTTTCTTTTTTGGACCATTCTCTGTAAACCCTAGAGATGGTTGTGCGTGAAAATCCCAGTAGATCAGCAGTTTCTGAAATACTCAGACCAGCCCTTCTGGCACCAACAATCATGCCACGTTCAAAGTCACTCAAATCACCTTTCTTCCCCATACTGATGCTCGGTTTGAACTGCAGGAGACTGTCTTGACCATGTCTATATGCCTAAATGCATTGAGTTGCCGCCATGTGATTGGCTGCTTAGGAATTAAGTGTTAACGAGCAGTTGGACAGGTGTACCTAATAAAGTGGCCGGTGAGTGTATATGCCTTTGTTTTACTTATGGAGCCTGTAACAAAAATAATTTCCCTCTGGGATTATTAAAGTATTTCTGATTCTGATTCTGATTAATGCTGAACAGGACAAGGTAAAAAAAAAAAAAAAAAAGAAAGAAAGAAAACAGGAATTTTATGTCACTTCAAAATAATGATTCTAAGTAAACTAAGTAACTAAGTAAAACAGCTGTGCACATGTTATTACCACATTCCCTGCCTTGTCAGAAAGAATCACAATGGTGGACAAACAGCCACACACACTCACATTCACTCCTAAGGGAAATTTGGAATGTAATATTAATCTAACATGCAGGTTTTTGGACTGTGGGAGGAAGCCAGAGAACCCAGAGAAAATCCAAGCAGACACAGGGAGAACATGCAAACTCCACCGAGAAAGGGCCTGGGTCCCCTGGGACTCAAACCCAGAACCTTCTTGCTGGGAGGCGACGGTGCTAACCACCACACCATCGTGCCACCCAGCTTTTGGTCAAACTATATCAAACTATCCAAATTCCAAAAATCACTGAGATATAGAGAAAACAGGATTTTTGTGTCACTTCAGAGTAATGACTAGAAATAGGTTAAACTGCTTTGTAAGTGTTATTTTAAACATTCCTTGTCTTGTCAGAAAGAATCACACTGGTACTAACTTGCAGTCAAATGATATCACTATCAAAATTCCAAAAATCACAGAGATAAACATCAAACAGGATTTTTTTGTTACTTCAAAGTGAATGATTCAAAACTTGGTAAAGCTGCTTTGTAAGTGTTATTTAGCACATTCCCTGCCTTGTCACTCAAAATCATCTTTAAAAAGATATCACACTTTCCTGTATCACACTTTTGCCTAGATAAGCACAAAACAGATTTTGCTAAAACTTCCCAGTAAGGAATACAATCTAGGTAAAATTACTTCAGGAGCTTCTTTAATGATAAAATTCTTAGATTAGAAACAAAATCCACCAAGACTTTCCCTCAGCTAGCACCGACTTATCTTTAAACTCAGAAACTGTGGGGGGTCACGTGATGCAGTTACCCTGAGCGGACGCTTGTCGCTGGGCTCCCACCTCTCCCGAGCTAATTTGAGTTATTTTTTCATCCTTATCCAAGATAATAAGTTGTAGGCTTATTTTATAGCAACCGGACACCATGCCCAATCCTAAAACAGCCAAATCTTCCGCTTGCAAACTAACCGAAGAACCAACGAGGAAGAATATGCTAACTAGCAAAGAAGCTAACCAGGCAGCTCAACAGCACGAGATGCCTTCTAGCGACTCTGACTCCCTGGCCGCCGATATCTCTCAATCTGTCATCGAGAGGATTTCAGCCCTGATGGATAAAAAGTTTACGGAGTTTGCCACCACTTTGAGTAACATCTGTGCTAAACTAGAAGCCAACACGGAGCGCATCACGGATGCAGAGCACCGCATTTCAGCAGTGGAGGATGACGTCCTGACGGTGGAACCCAGGCTGAAAGAGCTGGAGTCAAAAGTGCGTATTCTGACCGAGAAATGTATCGACTTGGAGGGACGGAACCGAAGGGATAATATCTTGATTTTTAACCTCAAAGAAGATACGGAAGGCCGACAGCCGGTTTCATTTTTTGAGAGATGGCTCCCAACTCTTCTTGGCTTGGAGTGTAAGCGGGGCGTCATTAAGATCGACCGGGCTCACCGGAGCCTTGGTCCGCCGAGACGTGACCGGCCGCGCGCTGTGATCGTTAAGCTACATCACTCCAGAGATACATCCAAGATCTTGGCGGCGGCAAGGAAGCAGCCTCCGCTCACATACGAAGGCCAAACAATCGTCATCAGACAGGATATGACTGCTGCTGTCAAGGATATGCGCCGTGCGTTTAATGAGGTGTGCGAACTTCTTATCAAGAAGGAGATTAAATTCTCCATGAGATGCCCGGCTGTTCTGTCTTTTTCGCACGGAGGGAAAACCCGATCGTTTCGCTCACCCAAGGATGCACTTGCTTTCCTGGACGAACTGAACTGAGACTATGATATAGACTGGTTGATCCCAGACGCTGGACCTGACATGGAGGTTGATACTCTACTTTTTCTTTCCTTCTTTCCTCGGGGCAGAGAGGCAAAGGTATGCGGCTAATTGTTGTTAAGATGTTACGCGATTTGGACCTTTGCTCACTCTGTGTCTCATGTGGATGATCAATATATGATAAAAGTGTGTTGGTTGCTTTAAATTTATTAGGTATGCGGCTAAATTGCTATGGCTCGGGTTGGGGTGGGGGGGGGCTTAGCTTTAGGGAGGATGTCTGGTCTTCTCTTTTCGGCGGCGACTCTTCTCGGATTCATGTGCCCCAGTTTTCGTTTTCGTTTTCTCTCTGCGACTGGAGTTCCGGAATCGCACAGGGGGCTTGGGGGTGGGAGTTTGTGTGGGGACCATCGTTTGGGGATGGCTGTTCTTTCGTTCACGAGGGTTCTTTTTTTTGTTATTGTCTACGCCAATGTACAATGTAAGCTACCTATTTTTCATGTCACCAAACTGCTGATTTTTCAATTGCTTTTTGTAAATTTATGGAGGTTTACTATTGTTCTTGGCACTCTTTTTCACAGAGTGTCAAGCTTTCCTTAGCTTTACTATGAGTGATCTCAAAATAGTCTCCCTTAATGTTAAGGGAATAAATAATGTGATAAAAAGACAAAGTATTCTAACATTTTTGAAAAAGGAAAATACAAAAATAGCTTCATTATCAGAAACCCACTTAACTGACAATGAGCACCTTAAACTGAGGAGGAACTGGGTGGGCCAGGTATTTTACTCGTCACATAACTCTAAGAGTAGAGGAGTTGCCATACTAATCCACCGTAGTCTTCCCTTTACATTGGAGAAAACTATGAGCGACAATGATGGCCGATATGTCCTTATCTCAGGATATCTTTATGGAGAACACATATTATTAGGTTGCATATATGGTCCAAATATATATGAGGCTACTTTCTTCCCAAAACTTTTATCAGATATTGCTTCTGTACACACACCGTATATTGTATTGGGGGGAGATTTTAATTGTATTCATGACCCATGTGTTGACCAGTCTCCTCCTAGATCTACTACAATATCAAGAAAAAGTCTGAGGTTGCGAGAGTTTTGCCAAGACCTAGAACTGTATGACACCTGGAGAGTCACTAACCCTAGAGAGAGAGACTACACTTTTTTTTCTAAACCCCATCAAACGTTTTCTCGGATTGATTTCTTCCTATCTTCAAGAATGGTGTTGGATCGAGTAAGAAATTGTTCAATTAGCACATGTACAATCTCCGATCACTCTCCTGTTATCTTATGTATTAGCCCACCTTATGCTGATCCTGCTTCTCGCCACTGGAGGATGAACCCGTCTCTACTGAGTTATCCATCTTTTATTGATTACATTACAGATCAGTGGAATCTCTTTATGGATACTAACAAGACTCCAGATGTCAACCCCTCATTGCTGTGGGAGACGGCTAAAGCTCTTATTAGGGGAAGTGTCATATCATATACCACAGCCCAGAAAAAAGCTGCCATTAAAGAACAATTACACTTAGAAAGAACAATACAACAGACAGAGTTACAATTTAAAAATACTCCTTCTAGAGCATTCTCTAAAAAACTAGAAGCAGCTCGCTCAGCTTTAAATCAAATACTAACAAAACAAGCAGAGTCGTCCATCTTCTTTGCTAAACACAGATTATATCAATCAGGGAATAAACCAGGCCGGCTACTAGCAAGACTAACAAAAGGCAGAATGGAAGCAAACACAATTTCATCATTACAAGACAATAACCGAGACAGACACCACAAAACAACAGACATTAATAGGGTTATGAGGGAATTCTATCAAAAACTGTACACATCTGAATGTGATTCGCCCGATGCTAAAATAACAAAATTCTTAAGTGGAGTGACTCTCCCTCGCCTGACAGAGGAACAACAAGAAGTTGTAGGTGCTCCAATCTCTCAGAACGAAGTCAGAGAAGCCATCACCTCCCTTAAGGGTGGAAAAACTCCTGGACCTGACGGCTTCTGTCCAGAATTCTATAAGAAATTAAGCCACCTCGTGGTGGGACCACTTACTGACATGTTTATACACTCATTTGGGCGTGGAGGCTTGCCGCCAACACTTAACCTGGCGAACATTAACCTCATCCTTAAAAAAGATAAACCATCAGACATCTGTGGTTCTTATAGACCTATTAGCCTTATCGGGGTAGATAGTAAGCTGCTCTCTAAATTGCTTGCAATGAGACTGGAGAAGCTTCTGACTTTTTTAATAAACCAGGATCAGACTGGGTTCATACGAAATCGTTTCTCCTTCACTAATATGAGAAGATTACTTAATATAATTCAGTACTCAAACCAAACAAACTGTAAAGCCTTTGCTGTATCTTTAGATGCTGAAAAGGCATTCGATAGGATTGAGTGGAAGTACTTATTTAATGTTTTGGAGAGATTTGGAAAGGAGGCGATTTTCTGAAATGGATCAAAATACTTTACAGTTCCCCGTCTACCTGTGTTATGACTAATGGTGTTCTGTCTCCACCTTTCACAATACATAGGGGAACTCGACAGGGGTGTCCTCTGTCCCCACTTCTATTTGCTCTTGTGCTGGAGCCCCTAGCAGTGGTTATTAGATCACAACAAAATATACATGGCGTGATGATTGGCGGTAAAGTTCATAAAATAGCATTATACGCAGATGATATTCTGCTATTCGTAACAAAACCTGACATCTCAATGCCATCCATTTTGTCCACTATTTATGAATTTGGTTCTTTCTCAGGTTATAAAATCAATTTTGATAAATCGGAAGCAATGCCATTAGGTAGTGCTACTGTCCAGGACCTACCCTCTAGCTGTTCCCTGAGATGTTCCCAACATGGCTTCACTTACCTTGGAATTAATGTGTCCCCTAACCTGACAGAGCTATGGAAACTTAACTTCTCTCCCACACTTCGGAAAATAAGGAGGGACTTAGAAAGGTGGTTTGACCTTCCCTTATCACTTATGGGGCGGATAAGTTTAATTAAAATGAACATTTTCCCACGACTTTTATATCCCCTCCAAATGTTACCCCTTTGGCTATCCAAAAAAGTTACTACGGATATAGAGAGAGCATTTTCCAGATTCATTTGGCATGGCAAGAGGCCACGGCAGAAAATCATAGCTTTACAGCTCCCTGTGGACAGAGGTGGCTTGGCCTTGCCAAACTTGTATTATTACAATTGGGCTTGCCATGCTCGTTATCTGTGGGAGTGGTTACAAGCTCATCTCAACTCAAACCCTTGCCTTGAATCGTGGGCCTCTCAACCTGCTTCCTTGTGGAGCCTCACAACCGGAGATAGGAAAAGGCTATCGAGAGACATTAAACATAATCCAATTATTTATAACACAGTTAGGGTGTGGCAGGGACTTTGGAACCACTCGGGAGGTGGGCTCTGCTCCTCACTCCTGACACCCCTCACAAGAAACCAGGATTTTATCCCAGGCCTTGAGCCCAACATTTTTGACCTGTGGCATGACAGAGGAGTGAGAGTGATCGGAGATCTGTTTACAGAAAATATACTCATGACATTTCAACAATTGCAGACAAAATTTGGTATCCCTAAAGAACACTTTTTTGGATTTCTCCAAATTCGCCATTTCATTGGTTCTATGAAGTTTTCTCATTCTGGCTTGGTCATACCCAATGAGATTGAGAGGTTCCTTGTCGACCGGGATAATCCTAGGCATTTTATCTCCGCTTTCTACACAGTCCTGTACTCTCTTACCCCAGGTGGTGCTGGGGACATTGCAAGGAAATGGGAGGGAGATCTTGGCACAGCGTACATTGAGGATGACTGGCAAGAAGCCATTAATGTGGTCAAGTCAACCTTTATATGTAATACGCTCAGAGAGACACAGTATAAAATACTACATCGTCTACATATAACACCTTTTATACTCAATAAGATGGATCGCCAGCTCTCTCCCATGTGATATAAATGTGGAAGGAGGTAGGAACATATTACCATTATTTCTGGCAATGCAGACTGATTAAACGATTCTGGGGTGCAATTTCTAAAGAGCTGAGCGACATATTTCATGTAAGAATCAGATGTGACCCAGGTCTGTTTCTTCTTGGCCTCCCTTCAAAATCAGTCACTCTGACACAATTGCACTTCAAACTCTGTGACAAATTACTACTTTTAGCTAGAAAATGTATTTTAATTAATTGGATTAAGGATAAACCACCAACTATCACACAATGGTATAGAGAAATATTTAGGGTCCTCCCTCATGAAAGGCTTAGTGCAGTTCTTAAAGGTAATGAGAAGCATTTCATTGATATGTGGTCTCCTGTGCTAAGCTATTTGCCTAAAGAGCTGACACAACTTGTGATGAGAGGTCAGACTTCTATAAAGTGGAAGGTTTCACCAGGTCACAACTAATGTACATCCTCCTTTGGTATTACTATGTGTCTTTTTTCTCTTTTTTTTGATCACCTGGCTAGTTATGATTGTTTCGATATCAGGCTCTTCAATATGTTAATGTTTGGCAACCATTAGAGACATGATATAACTGGAATGTGACATTGTATGGCGGCTTCCTTTTATTTATTTACTTTTTATTTTATTTATTTTTTTATTTTTTTATGTTGCCCTTTGTGTTTGTTTGTTTTCTTCTGTTGGTTTTTGTTTTATGTCCCATACTCATGTAAGGTAACTGCTTGCACAGTGTACAATTTTTATTTTTATTTTCTCTGTTTGTGAAAACACAAAACTAATAAAAATGTTTGAAAAAAATAAATAAATAAATAAAAATAAAAAAAACTCAGAAACTGTAGGACCAGAACCAGTTATATGTTATGACTGTTTTGCTTCCCTCAATCTTTGTCAACTAACTTCAATAATTTCTTCATCCAAACCATCAACTTGGACCCCATCCCGACTAGGCTGCTTAAAGAAGTTGCTACTTCTCTGATAGACACAATCAATCTGTCCTTATCAAAAGGCTATGTGCCACATGTCACGGTGGTGCACCTGGCTGGGGGTTTTTCTGCCTCGTCTCAGTGTATTCCTGTTTTATTTTGTAGAATAGCGCTCATCTCGTTTCAGGTAACTTGCACTTCCTGTTGTGTCAACGGTCCAATTGTCTCCCTAATCACCTATTGTGTACACCGGGGGTTCCCTTCCCTCATGTGTTCAAATAGTCCTCGTCTCCCCTTGTCCCGTGCCAGTGTGTTCCGTCCTTTGACTACTGTGCTACCCTCGAAACCATAGTTAACCACAGACCTTGCCTTCGACCCCTTAGAGTGCCCTTTTTGAGTTTTTGTCTTTGTGCCTCTTTGGAGTGCCCTTTGAGTTCTTTTCCTCCTAGCAATCATCCTAGTGAGTATTATTTTGCTACTTTGTTCATCATCTGTTTTTTCCTCGCCAGCGAGTGATTTTGATTTTGTACTTTGTTCCCTCCGTGTGGAGTATTTCTGTTGTACTTTGTTTACACTCTTTGAGTGCGCTTTTTGTTATAATAAATCCTGTTTTGAACCTACACTCTGCACCTGAGTCCTCAATGAGCTCCGCCTCGTGTCACCACAGTACTTTAAAGTAGCTGTAATTAAAACTCTTTTGAAAAAGCCCAACCTGGACCCAGATGTTTTAGCCTACTATATACCTATATCTAACCTTCCATTTATCTCCAAGGTCCTGGAGAAAGCAGTAGCCAAACAGCTGTGTGACTAGCAATAGCTTGTTTGAACACTGGTATTAACTTGCAGTCAAAATCTATCAAAATTCCAAAAGTCACTGAGATATAAATCAGACAGGATTTCTGTATAACTTCAAAGTAATGATTCCAAACTAGGTCAAACAGCTGTTAAAGTCTTATTCAATAAATTCCCTGCCTTGCCACAAAAAATCTCACTGGTTCAGACCTGCAGTAAAAAGATATCACCCTTTCCAGTATAAATCAAGAAATAAGCAGCTTTCGCCAAGATATGCACAAAATAGGAATTTGCTCTAACTTCACAGTAATGAATACAATCTAGGTAAAATGACTTTCAAAGTGTTATTTAGCACTGTCCCTGCCTTTTCAGAAAGAATCACACTGGTAATAACTTGCAGTCAAAAGATATCACA
>JABUIW010000021.1:0-129949 GCA_013363375.1 Menidia beryllina
TGGTCCAGCTGGTCCAGCTGGGGCCGGTCCAGGTGGTCCAGCTGGTCCACCCGGTCCAGGTGGTCCAGGTGGTCCAGCTGGTCCACTTCCGGCAGCTGTAACCTCTGCTGTGCTCCTGCAGGCCAAAACCTGACGCTGGCCTTCAGCCTGGAGAGCTGGGCCGCCCGCTCCGCCCCCTTCTCTGTTAGCCCCGCCCCCACCACGCTGGCCCCGCCCCCCAGCACCACCGAGGACGGCAGCATCTTCAGCTCCAGCCCTGCGCTGGCGGCCGGAGGCCTGTGCCTGCTCAGCGTCATCTACGAGGTGGCCTGCTGCTCGGGCGCCGTCCCAATATGCTAGGACCACCACCTGGACCCGGTCGGGGGGGGGCACCGGGTCAGGGAGGACCTCCGCCCAGCTGGGGGACATTCAGAGCTTCTGATGGGGCATTTTCTTCGGGTTTCTTGGGGTTTTATCGTCCACATGTTGATGAAGAGGCAAGCCAGTTAGCTTAGCCTAGCATATAGACCACACACTCAGCATTAGCCTCTCAAAGTCAGGAAAGTAACTATTTAAAGGATGCAAACAACTGGACAGTTAGCTTTCTCTGCCCGTTATCAGGGCTAACAAATGTTTTCTGGATTAAAGAAAAAGTCCTCTAAAGGTGCTTTTTCTTTGGGTTTCTTGGGGTTTGATCGTCCACATGCTGATGAAGAGGCTAGCCAGTTAGCTTAGCCTAGCATAAACACTACGTATTAGCATTAGCCTCTCAAAGTCAGGAAAGGAATTATTTCTAGCATGCCACATTATAAAACCTCACCAGAGGGCAGTTCAAATGCAGACTACAATTTGAGATACTTAGTAGTTTTCTGGGTTTTAAGCTTCAAAGCTTAAAATACCTTTCTTTTGTCTTTTTGGTCACATCAACCATAACTTCTTTGCGCGCTAAAGGTGGCGCAGACAACAAACTGGCTGAGGACAAAGCAGTTTTCTATCTTCATAAACACAGTAATGTGCTCTAAAAAGGGACAACTAATATAAATCAATGATCAGTAAAAATAGTTGCTAGTTGCAACTTAGCAAGTTAGCAGGTATTTATAAAAAAAAAAGAGAGAGAAAATTGAGTGTTATGGGATAGAGTGACCAATAAACAACAACTGGACAGTTAGCTTTCTCTGCCCATTATCAGGGCTAACAAATGTTTTCTGGATTTAAGGAAAAGTCTAGAGGTGCTTTTCCTTTGGGTTTCTTGGGGTTTGATGGTCCACATCTCAGGGCTCTAAAACTGTGACGATCCATTTTTATCTGAGGGGAAACGGGGAGCTGCACTTTATGGATTGTTTTATACTCTACTTTCTGTTTAATAAAGCTTTATCATGGTTAACCCGCCTGGTTTTTATTGGAAATGATTATTCGGGGGGGGGGGCTCAGACTCTGTCCATGGTGCTGAAGGATGCTGATTGGTTGCATGCTTCCTGTTTTCCACCAAAACTATGCTTCTGTTCGTCCACTGGGGGGCGTCCTGTCACCTCACAGCCAGCTGTGGCTGCACACAAACACCTGAATGGTTAAAACACACGAGCCCCCCCATTTTAAGTTCACTTAGCTTGTGCTCCGGCAGCTTCCCTGCAGGAACTGTGGAGGTCCAAAAATGTGTGCTGAATTACACACTTTGTCTGATAGTTTGAATAATCAAGCTTTATTAAATTTAAAAAGGGCAAAATGACTAATTGTTGGGGAAAATATAATTCAAAACACTTTTATAACAAGACAAAACATTCATTTTCCTCATAGTGTAACAGAACAGAGTTTCAACAAGTCAAGCAAAGCTTTCCTTAAAACATTCTTTATTTCTACACAATCACATTTTCTTTCACATTCGCAATAATAGTTTGATTTCCTGAGTTTGCTTCCTGTATGACACACACATGTTTTAAAGGGGACTGTAGCTCAGCTCAGCTCAACTCAGCTGGCAAAACAATTTCTGACACACATGGATTTTTCTGAGTTTGTGGCTGAAAAAACTTGCCTAAACAGCCGTTTTTCGGTGGTTTCTGAGCCGCTGTGGACGCCTGCATCTGAACCCGGGTCCGAGCGTTCCCGGCTCCTGGACGGCGTCCTGGTGGGTTTTCAGTCGGGGCTCACGGGGGAGTAGTCGTCATCTGGTGTTCAGAGCAGCACAGAGTCACAAACCCTCCCGCTCCCCGTCCGGGACGCCGGCGGCTGTGAGCAGCTCACCTGAACCGTCCGGGGCTCCGGCGGGGAGCAGGGCCTCCGGGGGGGGCGGGTAGCTGAAGGCCTCCAGTTCCGCTCCAGCATCTGCAGCCAAAGCACAGCAGGAAGGGGCTCAGAGAGGAAGGCCCCAGAAAGCTGGAGCACAAACAGACACCTCAGCCAGAGCAAAAGAAGGTTTGGTCTGGAGATTCATTTCCTGTCGTTTCAGGGCAACTTTCTGTTCTTTGTCTGGTCTGAAAAGCAGAACTTTGGAGCTCTAAAGTTCAAATTCACACATGAATCTGTGCCCTGGCTCTGTCTTTGGTCATTTTTTACTTTGTTTTTGCATTTTTGGCTTTGTTTGGGTCTTTTTAGCTTTTTTTGTTGTATTTTGGGTCATTTTTAGCGTATCTTTACTACAAAAAGACCTCTGTCCTCACAGCCACCAGCTGCTCACGGGTGTCGGCTAGTTCAGGGAACTCTGACCGTTTTGGAGCCCTAATGCCAGAAATTCATTATAACTACCTATTAAAAGCAAGATAAGCATAAAAAGGATGAAAACTTTGCATGTTTTCCTCAGGAATGAGGAAAAAGACAAAGTTCACATGAGAAAATCTTGAAAATGCTAAAATTACACATAAATTATAAAGATATTAAGCACAGGAACTTTGATATTTTCTATTTCATGATGATAGAAATTCCTTATTATAAATATCAAAAGCAAGATGAATATTATTAAGATTAATATGTTTTCCTCAGAAATGAGGAAAAAGATATAGTTCTCATCAGAAAATCTTAGCAAAGTGTTAAACGTACACATAAATGATAAAGATATCAACCCAAAGGCTTCATAACAAAGAAAAGCAGTAATAAAAATGCAGTAAAAAGCAGAAACATTTGAAGCCACCTGGAGTGAAGTTCACATAGTTTGCATTTAAGTTTTCGTAGCTTTCGCCGGAGGAGGTGCTGGAGGAGTCGAACGAGTCTTCTGAAATCTTTGACACTCTGCTGTAGGTGGGTTCTGGGACTCCATTTAGGTTTTTGAAGGCTTCATTTGGACGATTTGGGCCTGAAGACAGAAGACAAAGTAAATAAAGCAAAATGGAAATTATTCAAATGGTTACTTATAATAACTGTCTAAATCCAGTCTGCTGTTTAAACTGAGAACAAATCAGGTAAAACATCAGCTAGAATTAAGAAATGTTTTAGATGTTTTTAAACTGAGACAGAAAATTGTAAAAACTTAACAAATATTTAAAAAGAGAGCTGTAATCTTATTCAACCCAAAAAATGCAGAATGAGACTAAATTAAATCAATTATCAGTATGACTTATTTTTATTATTCAGTTATGAACCTATGATAAAACCTTTTAAATTATTTTTTCATGGTTCAGAATTTTTCTTTTCGATGGATTATTTTTATTTTTTCACCTGTTCAATTTTTTCCAATTCAGAAAAGTTTTGGAAAGCACAAACAAGTTAAAAAAGGTTAAGAATAGTTTATCTTTAAGTCTTTTAATTAATCAGTTGTCAACTGAAAATACTAAATTAGTAAATTGTGTTGTGGAACAAAAGCTTTTGATTTTCTCTGGCTTAAATGTTTGTTTGCCTTCATGATTGTCTCATTTAATCTAATCATTTGTATCCTCAAGTCTTTTTATTCTCATTTTAAGTGTAAATTACCACAAAATAAAGCTAAACCACTGAAGCCTGACTCATCTCAGGTTGATACGTGTGTTTAACTCATTTTCTCTAATTAAAGTGACTCACTTTCTTCACAGAGACTGTCGAGACCAGAAGGCTTCAAAGGCAGAACCTCTGTTTTGTACCGCTGAGAATCTGCATGGGACAGACACGATGCAGAGGTTTAAAAACAGGCTGACGCAGAGGTTTAATGGCGCGCTGCAGCCTGCATCCATCTGCACTCGCACACCCAGCAGACCCGCCTCCACCGCAAAGTGCAAGCTGCACAGGCAGCAAAGGCAGAGGCAAAAACAACGTTAATGGGAACAAAGAGAAGTTGGCTCACTCCGAAAGGTGGATAAAGGGACGGGCGGGTCATAGCTTGGGCCATACTGCTCATAGTCTGTATCTACTGAGCCGCTGTCAGCACTACTAAGCTGCGTCCACAGATACCTGGGGTCGGAGGGGACTTTGTGGGACAAACACAACAGAAAACAAGAGATGTGATGAGGCGGCTGCATGCTTCATGCATTCTTTCAGAATTCGTTCCCAGCCCGGGTTACGGTGAAAGCAAAAAGGCCGAATAGCTCTGAACCGAAGGCAGGAATTGAACTGGCGTCCTCAGAGCACTGACCATCCGCGTGCTGGGGGTTGGCTGTGACTTTGACCAGGTTGACGGCCTCTTTGTGGTCGTTCTGGGTACGTCCAGTGGAAGGCCGGCTCTGGTTGGTGCGCGTCTGCTGCAGTAAAAAAGCTGCACACAAAGAAGAAGAAGCTTTTCATTATCGTGGTAATCTGGTTTGTTCTTCCTGTTTACGACTCTGGTGGCCATCATGCGCTCAGTTGCAATAGAGCTTATACACAAAAAAGGCCACATTTGCAACAAAAAAATAAACTTTTTATAAAGCAGCTCTGATAAAAAAAAAAAACGATTGTCATTTTGCGTTAATGCCCTGATTTCTGAGGTTCACATCACACTCATTTGCCCCCTTCTTTCTGTGTTAAGTTGTCCAAACAAGTCACAATTCACTATTCACTTAAAACAAATAAGGCCTTAGCATGCTTGTGCTAGGTTGGATGTGCTAACAGCTAGCTTCAAAATACTAAAATACAAAACTGAGGAAAACAATTACATTGACTTCATATCTGATGTCTCAGGTTTTCCTTTGAAAAAAAAATGTCAAATCAAACCTTAGGATTGGTTTTGTAAAAAGTTTAAGTAGTTATAAGCAAGATAATACTAGCTCCGAAGCAAGTTGGCTAATAGCTAGTTTCAAAGTAGTTGTCTAGGTTGTCTTTTGAAAAAGAATCCTAAATCTAAACTTTAGGATAGTTTGTCCACTCTTCAAAACTGTAACAAACAGTTAAGTTTGTATTTAGCATTATCATAGTAGCTCCTTGACAAGTTGGCAATAATAATAACTAAAAAAAACTATATAAAACGGAGCCATATAAATGCCATTAACTTCACACTAGCTGTTGTCTGAGGTTGTCTTCTGAAACACTATCCTGAATTTAACTTCAAAATACTTTTCTTTTAGCTTTAGCATACTAGCTCCTAGGCAAGTTTGGCTAATAACTATCTTCAAAATCCCTAGCGTTACACAAACAGGAATGCAAAAATGCCACAAAGAAATTACACTGACATTTACAGTCAGTAAGTAGTGGGATGTTGGATAGTGCTCCCAACCCAAAATGACACATTTTCACAGTTTCAATAAGTAAATTGATGGGTATTTAGTAAGAGGTTGCTTTTTCATCATGGAGAAAAGCTCCATGTATGACTACAAAGTCAAATCCTCAACCCAGTTTAGTCATTTGTAGAAGACCCACGTGTGTTTTAGCCCCCGTCTGCTCAGCCTGTAGACTCAGCCACACTATAACATCAAATCCACAAAACGCATTGGCAGGAAATCTGCAATTTTGCAGCCTTGCTCAGAGAACAACCTGACACAGATAAAAACCTAACTGGTTTTATTCCCCTTCAGGGGCTGAAAGGAACTGTTCTTGGTCTGGGGGAGAACCGGGCCTGGCCGTGCCACATCTCCATCTGGTTGAAACTCAATGAAGACATGTACTGTACCCTTTAAAGTGTTACTCTTGTGTGACAGATTAGACCCAGTTTTTTCTCTGTTGGACTGTTTTGCTCTGTTAATTTGCATTCAAGGCAATAGAGTAAAAAAAAAAGCTCTTTGAATCCGATGCACTGCTGCAGATTAAAGTACTGTGACGGCTGGTGGAGAGCCGAGAACCAACCGTTTCTTCTTCGGTACAGGCAGCAGAGCACAGTGTTGATGATGAGGAAGACGAGGAGCACCACGGACAGGACCATGCAGCTCAGGAGCTCCAGGGACGGGAAGCTGGGCCCAGCACCAGCAGCCGGCACCAGCCGGGTCCACGCTTCTGGGTCAGCAGGGGAGGGAAAACATCATTATTTCACCTTCTGGTCGTTCATCCAACCTTCACAGAGGCGCTCGTTTTTAAAGGGCTACATCTTAAGTACAGCAGAACCCCTACATACGAATTGAAATCGTTCCAGGACCTACTTTGTATGTTAAAATATTTGAATGTTGGTTCAAATAATCCCATCAGAATACGTTGTAATTCCTATAATTTGTTAAACAGCCCAA
This sequence comes from Menidia beryllina, assembly GCA_013363375.1. NCBI lineage: Eukaryota > Metazoa > Chordata > Actinopteri > Atheriniformes > Atherinopsidae > Menidia > Menidia beryllina. Next base: position 6,507 of record JABUIW010000021.1, read on the forward strand.
AAACCTACAATAAGAGATAATTACACATAGCAATGAAACAAATGCATTATATAAGATAGATGTAAAAACAAATAAAACATAAAGAAATAATCAACGGAAAGGGTTTTTTTAGAGGCTGAGAGAGGAAGAGAATGAGATACAGGACGTACCCTAACTTAACGTGAACTTTAAACTAACTTATCTTATTTATTTCTATTAAATTTTAATTTTAAATTTTTTTTTTCAATGACGTCGACGTCATGTTGGAAATTTATTTTGGGTGTCAAGTCGAATATTTGATCAAATTTCACTTTGGAGGTTGTAAAATTCGCATGTTTAGGTGATCGTAGGTAGAGGCTCTGCTGTATTACCAGTCGTCCTCTGCGTCGCCTCGCCAGTCGGAGCCACGGTGGCATTCGGAAGGCCGAGCGAGCCTGCAGGAGGAAAAGCAGAGAGGAAATTAAGGTTAACTCCATCTGTCCTTTGAGGCAGAAACAGCTGCGTTTTATGTCTAAAAACTTAAGAGGTTCAGTAAATATCAGACAGCAAGAGTCAGGTTTGTGGTTTTCACAGAGTAAAGTGTGTCATTCTGACATTTCCTGTGATTTTTGTAAAGATTTTTAGCAATTTTTTGTTACTTTTTTGGTTTTCTACTTTGAATTGAGATGCTTTGTGAATTTATGGAGTCTTTTGTCACATCGCACAGACCGCCTGTAGCGTCATTTAAACCTGTTTGGTTTGAAATGAAACCACAAACCTGATTCTTTAAGCTTTCTTCTTATCAGACTATTTCTTTGTTTATTGGACCTGCTGCTGGCAGTTAAAGTTGAATAATCACTGAGGAGGGAGTTTATTCAGACTTTTCCTGTCCTGTGTGTCAATAAGCAGGTGAAATTATGGCAGAAACTCTAAGACTGATGACATTTAACAGTATTGACAAAAACTTTGGTCGTTGCTGTAGTAAAATGTAGCTTTTTCGTTTTTGTTTGACAGAAAAAGTGCACAAACATAAGGCAAACTGTACATCACTGTAAATAACGTAAATGATCTTAAAACATATTTACTGTATAATCCAGTCAATTTTACATGATCACTGTGGACTTAAACTACACAATTAGATTCAGACTTAGCTGACAGGTCAGAGTGGAAAATAAAAAAAATAGTGGATCACGTCACAAAACAATAAAGAGAACAATATTTTTCTGTATAATTACATGAGAAGTGCTTAGTTTATCATGCAGACTGTTATTTGTGGTACTTGTGGTGTTCCACAGGGCTCAGTGCTGGGCCCATTTATTCTGTTTGTAATTATCTAATTAAATAAATATAGATAACTGACACTGTTTACAGATCTCACAGACTACACGTAATAAACTGAACTTGGTTTGATGCATGCTTTAAGCTCTGTACATGGCATAATAATAAAAAATATCACATTTAAAATGCATTTTTTAGCTTCAATCCATGTTTGGAAACTTAATGGCGGGGAAACTATTTAAAAAATATGGGAAATAAAAATTTATCTGCCTGTTTTCTTCTGTTTCCATCCAAGAAAAATACAAACAAAAGCGGGCACCAGCACTCACCGTTGCAGATGACACCAGCGGGTTTGGAGCTAATGCATAAATGAGGGTGATTGATATGCTCCTCACACTGCCAGAGACTCTGGTCCTTTTCACATAAATAATAGTAAAATGGTGTCTCCTCATTGCGGCTGAAAGGAGGCAAAAAGGCAGTGTATTTCTGGGGCGTTTCCCCACAGTTTAGCAGGGAGCAGACCATGGAGGCCATGTCTTCGTCCCAGCAGTTGTCGCACAGCTCCCCCCAGCTGCCGTTACGATGGATCTCCACTTTCCCAGAGCAGCGATCCAGGCCCCCAGTCAGCCGGATGGCCCTCATCTCTGCACAGGAGCAGCAGAAACATTAGATAAGTTTCGTATTTGTGCTTTGAATTAAAAAAAAAAAACATCTCCGAACCATTTCCAGCAGCTTTCGGTGGATCCATGAGAATCTTTTCCCTTCTGCTGTGTTTCAGAGCTGTTCGGTTCGTGTTATTCTCCATTTTTCAAAGTAAATTTGAAGCAAAACTCAGCTAGAAAACATTGTTTTTATTCAATTCAGTGGATTTTTGTCTTTGAAGAGCACTGAGAAATAAAATGATGCTCCATGCAATCTGCACATCTGGTTGGCTTTACACCTAAAATAAAAAATAAATCAAATTATCTCTGAGTGTCTCTGTTGGTTAATCCTGTCTTGTTTTTTATTGTTTTATAGTGAGCATGCACATCAGTCCTGTTAAGACTCAGTGTGAAACTCGTTTGGAGGCTTTTATAAATGCTTTTTAAAGACCCCTTTTCACAATTAAGATTAATACTTTGGGGCCTTTTTAGACGTGATTAAAAAAAAAATATTTTAATGTCCTTTGTTTTTTGCTTTCACTTAAAATAAATACTTTGGGGCCTTTTTAAAGGTGATTTAAAAAAAAAATTTATTATCTATTTTATTTATTCATTTTTTTGCTGTCACTTTCAAAAAAAGATTAATACTTTGGGGCCTTTATAAGGGTGTTTTTTAAAAATGTTTTTTAAACTATTTATTCATTCTGTTTATTTAATGTTTTGCCTTTTAGAGGTGATTTCAAAATATATTTTTTTAAATTTTGTTGGGTTTTTTTGCTTTCACTTTCGCTTTGGGAAAATTCGCGGCCTGGTTAAAAGCGGAGCATGGAATGGCTCCATCTCCCGGAGCGCCTCTGACCTGAGCACACGACGCCGGCGTCCTCCTTGTGCCCGCAGTCGGACTGGTTGTGGGCGGCCGGGCAGGCCCACAGGTTGGGCTCCCGGCCGGAGCAGCCCAGCTCGTCCAGGTGGACGGGCCCCCTGCCGGGGGGGAAGGCGCCGCCCTGCCCCGTCACGCTGAGGGCGAAGCCGCACCCCAGCTGGGCGCACGCCACGCCGCCGTCCCTCAGGTCCCACTGGTCGTCGCACACCGTGCCCCACTGCCCGCCTCGCCACACCTCCACCCGCCCGGCGCAGCGGTCCGGGCCGCCGGCCAGACGCACCAGCTGGTCACCTGGGGATGACGTCATCAGTCAGAGGCCAGTCCACTGACCTCTGGTCCCAGCCAGGGCGGGTCTAAAGGGGCCAGAGGGGGCCTGGCCCCCTTTAAATAAATGCTCTGCCCCTCCAAAAGTGGTTATAAAACTGATGCACCCACTGGCAGAAATCCAGCTTTAAAAAACGACAGCCAGATGTTCAGTCACACCTAAACCCGGTTAACCGACGAGAAAGGGACAAAACCGGAGAAGACCGGCATCAAGCAAAGCCGCTCCCACACATCCTGTAGCCGGAGGCCTCTCAGAGTTACACACCGAGCTGAAAACCAGCAGGTTTCCCCTAAAAAAAAGAGCCACATGTGGCCGCAGGCGCAGCTCAGACAGCAGATCTAAACAAGACGTCGCCCTAATTCCACCATCAACTTCGATCTGCTCAACGGAGTTTTGAGACCAGCACACCAAATCCAGGGTTCACGTTTTAGGATTTAGGGGGAGAATGGAGAGTAAGGCTCCCAGATGGAACAGGACAAAGTCAAGAAGAAGAAGAAGAAGAAGGATGAGGAGAAGAAGGAGAAGAAACAGACATTTAGAAACAGATACATTTCACTGTGCCCCCCCTCAACACCATGTGGTCCCCTGGACAGAACCTCACATTATCTCACTCATTATTCAGATTATTCAGATTGATGAAGAAATCTAAATGTCCATAACAGCAGGAAATCTGGGCTCTTTCTCACAGATCTTCTGGTAAATGTGAAAGTTAAAGCCCGTTTAGCCTGAAGAACTGTCTGTCCTCTGCTCATGTCTCTGCTTTGTCCTCAGCCCTCTGACACCAGGCTGTCCTCCTCTGAGGCCCGGATCTGGACCAGATCTGGTTCTGGACTCACCGCAGACCACCTGGTCCAGTGCGGGGCAGCGGCCGGCGGCGTCCCGGGTGCAGTTGATCAGGTGGCGTCCTCTGAGCGTGCAGTGCCGGAGGCAGGCGGCGCCGGGCGGCGGGCTGCTCCTGTCCACGCTGTAGACCCCCCCACAGCCCAGGGCCTCACACACCTGCTTAGCCAGAGTGTCCAGGGCGTACGACGGGAGGGACACCGGCTGGCCAGCACCCAGGCCGGCCGTCCTGAGTGTCCAGGTGCACCCAGCCGCCAGACGCTGGACACGCGGAGCATCTGGACAGACGAGGACAGACGAGAGGACGAATGAGGATAGATGAGAGGACAGATGAGAACAGACGAGAGGACGGACAAAGACAGATGGATGAGGATGGACGAGGACAGATGAGAACCCTTAAAAAAATTAATAAATGAGCGTCCAAATCAAGAATTTGGAATATAATTTGTTCATTATTAGCTCAAATATGTCATTAGATTTGAATAAATGCGATCAGCTGCATTTCGGTGACTACATGTTGTTAATTTCCAATTACAGTAATAAAAGCCGCCTTTTCTTCCTTTATATGCATCTCTGCTCATCAGATGTAAAACGAGGTTTAAAATACTAATATAGATTAATATTTCTGATAATTTTTTCTTAAATATTGACATTTAAATAAAACGGGTTAATCTTCGTCCATTTCTGCTGCATTACTTTAGACAAAATGGAGGGAAGCATCATTTTTTAAAGCAGAAGCATGAAGGTGTTTTTTTTTGTTTTTTTGCAGAATGTTGTTGAGGAAGCGGCCCAGTTTGGTGCTGCAGAAAAGCAGCAAAAAGGCATTTGAATCATCTGCGTGGGAGCCGGAGCTCTGCCTCTTCTTCTCAGTTTGCACCTGCAGCGCCCCCCCCCCCCCCCCCCCCCACCCCCCCACCCACATCCGGTTATGATGGTAATCTCGTGCGAAAAGGGGGAACTCACCTCTGAGCTCTGGATCCGTGTCTTCTGTTGTGTTGGCTTCAGCTCGGCCGGCTGGACTCGTTGAGTTTTCAAAGGCTGGAACAGGGAGAGCCACATGAGCGGGAAGCAAACAGGAGCAGCTCCCAAAAACACATCAAACATTTCCCACATTTCCTTCCTCCAACGTCACGAAACCTAATTTCTTTCGGCTGTGTTCTGGTCATTTTAGCTCTATTTTACCTTTTTGGGGTAATATTTAGCTGTTTTCCCCTTTTTTTGCTGTATTTTTGGTCATTTTAAGTGTTTTTGCTTTTCTTCCTCCATCCTGAAGCCTCTCTGGGAGCAGTCTCCAGGAGCAGTTCTCCAGCTTCTTGGAGGATGTCCCAAAGCTCTTCTCTGGATGCTGCTGCTGCCTTTGGCTCCGTTCTCTGTCAGATGATCCCATACTGCTTCATGATGTGGAGCTCCGGCTCTGGAGGATCCATCCCTCCATCAGAGCTGCTGGGGTTCAGTCCACTTCTGGTTCCTCTGGCAGAGCGACAGAGCCTTTCCTCCCTGTTTCCTTCCTTCAGAGGGGCTTCTTGACAGCCCCCCTTCATGGAGAGCATTTCTTTTTTTTTTTTTTTTTTTTTTTAAAGATTTTTTTTGGCTCTAGTGGCCTTTAATGACAGTAGCTTGACAGGAAAGGGGGCAGAGAGATAGAGAGGGGGAGACCTGCGGGAAAGGGCCATGGGCTGGATTCGAACCCAGGCCGCCCGCTTGCGAGCAGAGGCTCTGCATATGGGCCGCCCGCTCTAACCATTAGGCTACGGCTGCGGCCCATGGAGAGCATTTCTGATGAGGCCACCAGGAGACGATCAGCTGGAGGTCCAGATGCAGCTCTCAGCTCCTGTTCAGCTCTCTGAACATCTGGATCTGTTCCTCTTTACCTTTCAGATCCTCTTCCTCTGCTGGATTAGAGAGTTTTTTAGGCCCAGCTCTTCTTCTTCTGTCCTCCACTTCTGTCCAGTTTCTTCAGATGTTTTAAGGACTCTCTGCTCACCAGCTGAGATCTGCCCAGTTTTCAGCCAGCAGCTCTTTGAGGATCCTCAGAAATCCTGTTTCCTGTCTGTCAGAATCTGTTTTCTTTGGCCTTTTTCCTCCATCAGCTAAAAAATTGGAACAAATGATGTGTCTCTGTGTCAGGCTGCTGCTGACAAAAAGCCTAAAGATCCACTTTAAGCTGCTGCTCTGCTGATTGGACACAACGCTGGCTCAGCCCTTGAGTTAGGGGCCTTTTTCAACCAAGTTTAAACACATTCCTCTGAAAACGCTCAGCTAACGACTGAAAATGAGAGAAGAAGCAGGAAAAGATGCAGAAAGCTGCGGCTATGAGACACTTTGGAGATTAAAATCTGGCTGCTTAGAGGTTAAAAAAACAGTATCGTGTTTTCTATTCAGATGGTTTAAATCTTTAAAGACTTGTGATTCAGTATGGTAGATAACAAAACCACATTTTTTAAAACCAGATCAAATCTTAAAACTGTCTTTGATGCTCAAGTCGACACTTCGTTTTTAACATCTTTTTAATCGATTTTTTTGTTTTAGGAAAAAAGTTAATCCACAACAAAGACTTGCTTTAAGTTTCAGCTTCACCCAAAAAAATAAAAATTGTTTCTGTTAAAACAGAAACGATTTAAATTTCTAAAATGACTATTAGAGTAAAAGAATGGAAAACGATATTTGTGAAATATTTGTGATTCTAAAGGCGTCTTTTAGAAGCAGAAGGGGGTCTTTACCTCCACAGACAGCGCTCAGCTGGATGATTAAGAGGCTTTGCAGCAGCTTCATTCTGGGGACACAAACAGGTGAAATCTTCCAGCGTCTCGGAGCTCAAACTTGCACAGACTGGCTCCTCTGCATCGTCTGGCTTCCTCTCATCACCCCGTTTGACATTTACACCACAAAGCTTCCAATTTGCTGAATTGTCACAGGAAATGAGACTCGTCAAGTGTTTTTCACAGCGGCATTCACACTGGTGGAAAATAAACGGCACCAGGAGCCCTCAGCCTCTCAAAGGGACTTTTTAAACCAAAAAGGAGGATCTGAAAAAAGGAGATTAAGAGCTGCAAAAAGGCTCCAAGGGAATCAAAAAGTAAATCTCAACCAGATAAATAACATAAAAAGCTGTTAAAAATGTAAGAATTTTAGAGCCAGGAATGATTTTGTTTCCATTAGCGTCACCGGATGTGAAGGAGTGCATGAAAAACTGCACAAAAGTCAGCCGTCCAATCAGAAAGTAGAGCCAAACCCGCAAGAAGTCCACCACAAGCCCAAAGGGGCTAAGATGAAAGGGACAGATTCACACATAAAGGTAGGAAACAGGGCCGAGGCCACAGAAACAGGGGTGGTGGTTAAGACCTGGTTACCTCGAAGGCCCCAGAACAGGCCACATCTGGGTTCTCCTCTGCTTTTATGAAATGCAACATCTGGATTAGTTTACCTTTGAATTAAATGCAACATCTGGATCCCTCCCTGCCTGGACTCAGTTCAACATCTGGAAAATTTTCCTCACAAATACAATTCAACATCTGGATTATTTTCCCCTTGAATGCAATGCAACATCTGGATTATAACACCTTGAAAACAATGCAACATCTTTTTTTTCAACCCTTTTAAATAATGCAACACCTGGGTTATTTCCCCTTTTATGAAATGAAACCTCTGGATTATTTCCCCTTGAATGCAATTCAACATCTGATTGACTGAAATATCTGTATTTCCCCCCTCTGGACTCGCTTTAACATCTGGATCCCCCCCGTTATCACATCTGTTCCCTTTAAGACGAAACGTGGTGAAGTAACCAGTCTGTCGTCGTCGTCCTGAAGCTGAACTCTTTGGTTCTTTGTCATCAAGAGGAAGCGAGCCCCCCCCCCCGGATTAATGAAACCCAAAACCTTTCTGAGCAGAACAAAACGAGAAGCCATGAATGACGCACCGAGTTTCAAGTGACTGAAAACCCACAGCTGATTTCTTCAGAAGTTTATTCACAGAATGAGGTGTGAGGAGGCCCCCGGGCGCCTGGCCGAGCCCCCCCCGCCCCCCTGGAGGAGCCCCCCTCTAGAAGTAGAGTTTGGCCATGGCCTGCAGGAACCTCTTCTTCCTCTTCTGGGCGGCCAGCTGCAGGACCTCTTCCGGGTTGCTGGTGTTCAGCTCCGTCTGGCCGATGGCCTTAATCTGCAGAGCCGGGACACTTTGGGGCTTAAAGGCGCAGCCTCAACCATCTGCAGCGTCACAGCTTTGCTCAGAGATGACAGTCAGACAAAGTCAGGACAAAAGGAACAAAGACATGCAGCACCGGAGAGTCAAAGCTGCTTCTAATGGCTCCGGGAATGGCGGTAAAAGCAGGAGCGGCTCCTTTTCAGACCAGTTTTCAGGAGCTATTTTAACCATGTTGTTCAACCATTTCCTCATGATCCTCAATTTTCTGAGGTCTTAATGAGATTAATGAGACATTTTGCTGTAAACAGCTATTGGTTTTAAGCCTTTTTTGAAAGAGAAGTGATGCCATCTTTACTATCTTTGTTCCATAATAGGTGAAAAACACATAGTTTTATTCTGAACTAGTTAATGTGCTCCTGTTGAACTATTTCTAACAGATTTGTGTCTTTTCTGTGTGTGTTGACAGCATTTCTAACTTTTAATATCCCAAACATTAAACTTTAAACCTTCATTTGACCAAAAACATCTGAAATTTAAATCCTGTTTTACCTCAAACACCCTAAACTGAACAGAAATGGTCATTTATGGAACCAAATTTGACGAAATAAAGACCTGGTTTACAGAAATCCTCCTTTTGACAACCAAATTTGCTTAAAATAACATCCTGGTTTACCCCTTAGACTCACCGCTATCTGCCTCTTCTCGGCCTCGCCCCGTTTGTGGTGGATATCTGAGCAGCAGCTGAGGAGGCACAAAGAGCTGAGAGGGAGCAGGTGGCGGTTCTGAGGCCCCTAAACGGGCCCATGGGGAGGATACGGGTCAGGTACTCCAGGATGGTGACGTCCCAGATGTAGTCGTAGAAGGAGTCCATGGCGTCGTGGCTGTGGAGACAGGGCAGCAGGTCAGCGGCTCCGATTGGCTGGCGTCCGACCAGAGCTGATCCAACTCGCGCCGAGCTGGTCCGGTCCGATCTGGTCTGATCCGATCTGACCCAGGCCTCACCTGTTCTGCTCCTGGAGGGCTTTGAACGCCGTCATGTAGTCCACTTCTCTAAGGAACTGGCACAGAACGGCGACCTGTCGAGAACCGGATGACGCCCGGTGAGCAAACCGATCTGACCCAGGAGCTGCCGGGCCATGTGACCCCTGACCCCTGAACTCTGACCTGTGTGTGGCAGTTCATCATGGAGCAGCACTTGATCATCCTCTTCAGGACCTGCGGGGCACAGAAGCCTTTTTAGGACTCAGGAATCTCCTTTTCAGCCCATTTTTTAAAACCTGGGAGTGAAAACTTGCCTTTAGAAGCCTTTTTTATGTCTCAAGAGTCTAATTTTCAGCCAATATTTTACAAATCTGTGATGTAAGAAACTTATTTTCGGTCCACTTTTATAAATTTTCAGCCCATCTGAGAAGCCATTTTATGCCTTAAAAATCTAATTTTCAGTCTATTTTTAAAAAATCTGGGAGAAAAACTTGCTCAGCCACCTTAATATGACTCAAGCATTTCAGGCCACTTTCTTACCTGGTCCGTGTAGATATCGGGGGGGACTGCTTTGGTGAAGAAGTCTGAACTAACAGCTCCAGCCTGGAGGTAGAAGTTCAGAGCTGCAGAGTACTGGTTGGTCACTGCAAAGGGCAGAATGAAGATATGAGCTGTGAAGCAGCCCAGCAGAGAGGGCCATTACCGCCACCCCCCACCCGCAGGCCGAGCCGGAGCCACAAACCAAAGTAGATGTCGGCCTGCGTGACGAGCCAGGACTGGTTGTTGGGGTTGAGCGTCAGCGCATAGGAGACCAGCTCTTTGACGGTCACGGCCACGGCCTCCACGTCCACGGCCTGAATGCTGCTCCATACACAGGGACAGACACAGCTCTGAGAGCCAAGCAGCAGAACCAGGCCGCAAGAGAACAGAGACACAAAAAAACAGACAAACCAACAGACAGACACACAAACAGACAAACAAAGACCAACAAACAGACAGACAAAGACAAAAACAAACAAGCTTTACTTTGGCAGAGTGGATGGCCAGATGGAGAGGTGCTCTGCGGTCACTTCATTCACTATGTCGTCCTGAAAGGGAAGCACAGAGGGGGTTAGCGAGGGGGGGGCAGCAGCACTGGGGGCTCACAGAGGAACCAAACTGACTCATTCAGCTCCAAACCAGCACCCAGGCTCCAGTTTACCCACAATAACCTGATACGGGAACATCTGTATCTGAAGCTCCAACAGAGACAGAAAATAACCAGCATCAACTGGGAGGAAGAGGAGGAGGAGGGAGAAGATGGAGAAGGGGGAAGATGGAGGAGGAAGATGGAGGAGGAGGGGGTCTCCATGAATCACCCTGACGATGCTGTGCAGCCTCACGAACAGCGAGATGAGCGTAGTCATCACCAGCGGCTCCTGTGGAGAAGAGAGGTGTGGTCAGGGAACAGCAAACAAGAAACAGGAGACAGAAAACAAGTAACAGGAAGCAGGAGACAGGAAACAAGAAACAGGAAGCAGGAGACAGGAAACAAGAAACAGGAAGCAGGAAACAAGAAACAGTAAACAGAAGACAAGAAACAAAGAAAGCAGGAGACAGGAAACAAGAAGGAAGAGACAGGAGACAAGAAAAAGGAAACAGGAGACAGGAAACAGAAGACAAGAAACAGGAGACAGGAAACAGAAAGCAGACTGTGCTGCTGCTCACTCTGAGTTTCTTTATGAAGGTGATGAAGCGGCTCCTGTTTGGGGGGAAAAGCAGCAGAGTGAGTGACCGGTCTGAGACGCTGCGGTTGCCGTGGCAGCTGATCTGAGCAGCTGCGGTTGCCGGTAGACCGACCGCTGCATGATGCCCAGAGACGAGTCCCTCTGCTTGATGAGCCCCATCCGGCCGTCGCTGCTCCGCTTGTGCTGCAGCGACACGCTGCAGATCTGCACCGCCACCTCCCACAGCTCCTTGGCGGTGCGCCGGCTCTCCTTGGGACCCGGCAGCTCTTTGCAGGTGGAGGCCAGAAGCTGGCCAATCTGAGGAGGAGCAGCACAACAAGTCCAGCGTCAGAGGCACCGGGCAGGACCAGCAGGACACGGAGCCATGACAAGGCTCCAGATGTTAAGGTCAAGGCTCAAGATGTTTGGGGCTAATCCTAAAGGGAGAGACTCCAGATATTTGGGGCTAATCCTAAAGGTAAAGACTCCAGATGTTTGGGGCAAGGCTCCAGATGTTTGGGGCTAATCCTAAAGGGAAAGGCTCTAGATGTTAGGGGCTAATCCTAAAGGGAAAGACTCCAGATGTTTGGGGCAAGGCTCCAGATGTTTAGGGCCAAGAAATTCCAGATTTTTAAGGCTAATCCTAAAGGGCAAAACTCCAGATGTTTTGGGTCAAGAAATTCCAGATGTTGAGGGCTAATCCTAAAGGGAAAGGGTCCAGATATTTAGGGCTCATTCCAAAGGACAAGACTCCAGATGTTTAGGGCTAAGAAACCCCAGATGTTTAGGGCTGATCCTGAACATAAAGACTCCAGATGTTTAGGGCTAATTCTAAAGGGAAAAGCTCCAGATGTTTAGGGCTAAGAAACCCCAGATGTTTAGGGCTGATCCTGAACATAAAGACTCCAGATGTTTAGGGCTAATTCTAAAGGGAAAAGCTCCAGATGTTTAGGGCTAAGAAACTCCAGATGTTTGGGGCCTAGAAACTCCAGATGTCTAGGGCTAACCCCAAGGTCATTTTCAAGTCTGCGTTTCATCAGAACCTCTAAAGTTTCACCAGTCAGGTGCAACACCAGAACATCTTCTAATTACTCTTCAGCATTTCCATGATTCCCTTTAATGCGGTCAGCCTTAATAAGTCCATTATCTCTCTAGCCTGTGATTCCCCAGATGAGGCCGGAGCCCAGAGAAGCCCCTTACCTTCACATAGGGGTTGTTCATGACCAGGGAGGAGGGCACCTGCAGGGTCAGGTAGTCATTCTCTCTCCAGTTCAACATGAAGGCCACGCACTCTTCTCCCACCACCTGGCGCAGAGGCACATCTGGAGACAGACCAGAACCGCTCAGAGACCGCCCCCCTTTACAGTTTAGTGTAATTATAATATAATTAGTTATTTCTCCGTTTCAGGCCTTATTTATCAGACTGACCTCCATCTGCTTCACTCAGACACAGAAAGTGGAATCAGCTCTGTTTCATTTAGCAGCTGGAGCTGCTACAGGGAATTCCCCATGCAGCTCTGAGGCTCTAAAGCCCCAAAACCAGGTTTTAAAGCGGTTTTTGACTGGCTTTAGACTGGATCAATGGCTGAGCCGCTCTGTTGTTAAACTGAAATAACACATTTTGGACAGAAGCTGGACCAGAGGTGCTGACTCTGGATGCTGCTCTGCTTAAAGGAGATTATTGCCACCCTCCTCGCTCACCATGGATCCTCATCTCCAGGTAACCTCTGACCCTGCTGACTAGGTCGGTGGGCGGCCGCTCCCGGCTGCCCTCCAGCGCCAGCGCCTCGTGGGCGCGCACCTCCAGCAGCAGCATCTCGTTCAGCATCACCTGCCGCAGCTTCGGGGAGAACTCGGTGACCAGCTCCAGGCAGGCAGAGAACAGCTGCCGGCCGTGGCCAAAGTCCTGGAAGCAAACAAACAACCTCTTTCTCCACAATCTGGATACAGGTCTGGCTCCCCGGAGCCCTGCCGGCGCCATCAGACCTTGATGGAGATGCAGTGGAGCCCTTTGGCCATGAGGATGAAAACCAGGTCCCTGGTCAGGTTGTCCTTGATGCCCAGGATGGCGTTGATGTAGTCCGGAGGAACCTCCCACTGCGGATATGAAGCCGGTTAGTCCAGTGGGCGTCGCACGCCGCCGGGCTGCTGCCAGCACGCCACCGCCGCACGCCGCCATACCTTGCTGTTGACCCTCCAGAAGGGCCGTTCTGCGATGCCGTGCAGCTCGATCAGGATCTGCCTGATCCGGCGAGGATCCAGCGACAGGATGAGCTGCTGCTCCAGCTGCCCGATGCTCACCGAGGCCGAGGCTGAGGGAGAGTTTTAGCTTTTTATTTAAAATGAATGAATGAAATAAGGCCCGTTTGGCCTCCGCCGCTGGGCGCCGTACCTGGGATGTCGTAGAAGGACGGCAGCGGTTTGGCGCTGAGGCTGATGGTGGCCGAGCGCTTCCTCATGGCCTCCACCAGGACCTTCCTCTCCTCCTCCCTCAGCAGCTCCACAAACAGCTTATGAGACGACACCACAAACACCAGAGGCAGCTCCTCCAGGCCTTCACACAGAGTCCTGCACAGCCACATGTTCACAGGGTTTAAGCCCACGTCCCTCCAGCTAAAGAGTCCTGACTGTTTTCCTCCTGTTTGGGTCTGAAAAGCAGCTGGATGCCTTCCTTTCTGCTCCGCTGGTTAAACTCTGACAGAAACCTGTCTGTGATCACACATCAACATCTGAGCCTCTGATCCAAACTAGAGTCCAGAGAACTCGGATTCTGCTGATTTTCCTCCAGAATGAAGCTTCATTTCCTGGAAATCTGCTACGTTCCAGCACCGAATAAAATAAAAAAAATAAAAAATATTGAATTTCTGCTTTTTCCCTCCAGAATCAGCTCTGATTTCCACTAAATGAGCTCTGTTCCAGCAGATATTACAGACAAAAGTGTAAACATGTGTTCTGGAGCTGGAAACAGCTTCACCGAGAAGCAGAAAGGCAGCATTTGTGGGGGGGGTTGTCCCTCTTTCTGAACACGAGGGTTAAAGGTCTCGTTACTCACTTCATGAAACGGGCCATGTTTCTTCTGGACGTCTCAGACGGACGCTCCCTCTCCAGAGAACGTGCGCTCACCTTCAGAACAGAGAAAATATGAACAGAATTTTTTTTTAGTTCATAACTTAACAAATAATACATTTGTTTTAACATCTTTTATTCAATTTTCTACATTTAGGTCTTTAATGTTTTTGTTTAATCTTTTTTATACATTTAATTTAAATTGTTTATATTAATACAATTCAGCTGATTACATTTGAATTTAATTAAATGTATTTAGATTAAATTTGCCTCAATTGGATTTCAAATAAATTTATTTTATTTCAATTTGTTGGCGTTTACTATTTTTCAATTGATTTGAACAGAATTTAATGACAATTATTTTATTTGCATCAATTTATTGGACTTTCTTAAATTGATTTAGATTGATTGTAACTTAATTTAATAGCATTTAATGTATTCTAATTTAAATGAATGAATTACATTTATTTAATTTGTATCAATTTTTTTATTATTATACTTAATTCTTTTTTTAAGTTGTCTTTTTTCCCCACTTCCAGAGGTCTCGCCCCCTCCAGTGATGCTTCTTTGTGCGTTTTCTACTCTTTAATGCCGTTCCACCTCAGCCGGACCACCTGAGCTCAATACCTCTAAAATGAAGTCCACCAGCCTCCTGCTGGGCTTCAGGAGCAGCTGCTGAAAGCGCACGCTGAGGACTTCTCCCTCCAGCACGTCTCGGACCGCGTTGCAAACGCAGAGTTTGTGGCAAACCTCCTCCAGACCCACCTCCCTGCACAGAGACCCAGTCAGGCCCACAGACCCGCATTATGTCCAGCATGAGGCTGGGTCTCCCTGTGGTCTCACCCCTGTTGCACTCTGTACAGGACCTCCCGGAGAACCGACCGTCTGAAGTGATTCGGTAAACTGCGGCTCGTGTTGTCTCTGATGAAAGCCTCGATGACAGCCTGAAGGGGACAGTAAGGTCAGTAAGTTTAACAGTACCAAAGAAAAGCAACTCCTCGTTCATTTAATCTCCAAAGTGTCTCTGAGCAGCAGCTTCCTGCAGCTTTCAGAGTTTTTCTGCTTCTTCTTTCATTTTCAGTCCTGTTAGCTGAGCATGTTTTAGAGGAATGTGTATTTACTTGGTTGAAAAAGTTTCCTAACTCAAGGACTGAGCCAGGCTTAAAATGACCAAAAAATTGCAAAAAAAAAAGAGCAAAATAGAGATAAATGTATTTCTGTCAACAGCTGCTGAACCTTCCAGGGTTCCCACAGTGGGTCATAAACTGAATGACGTGGACTGAACTCCAGCAGCTCTTATGGAGGGATGGATCTTCCGCCGGAGCTCCACATTATGAAGCAGTGTGGGATCATCTGACAGAGAACGGAGCCAAAGGCAGCAGCAGCATCCAGAGAAGAGCTTTGGGACGTCCTTCAAGAAGCTGGAGAGCTGCTCCTGGAGACTCTTCACAGAGAAATCCAAACTGTGCTGCATGCGATCAGGAAACAAACGGTTTGCTCGCGCACCTGGAAGTTGTGTGCTCGGATGAGGTTGTTGATCTGGTCGTACTGGGTGGTCTGGGGGTCGGAGGGGTCACAGTCTCCCGTCAGGGCCCTGCAGGCGTCCCAGTAGCCGGCCAGCCGCCTCTCGTCCAGGTGAACGTGCACCGTCGCCTCCAGCTGGAAGACATCACACCAGCACCAGGTTAGCCCCGCCCACAGAGGAGGCCGCCTCCACTGCCCGTGCACCACCTTCTTCAGGAGCTCCTTCGTCTGCCTGAAGTGGTCTCGAGCCTTCTCATAGGCCGACTGGTCTGTGCAGCCCTGCTGGAAGAAGATCCCTCCCAGGTCGTAATGCACCTGGAACCCAAACCACAAGCTGATATTAACACCAGGTGAAGGCAGATCTATCCAGTCTGATCCGTTTCAGATATTTTTGTAGTAAAGCAGACAGAATATCTCAAATACTTCCATCTTCTATCTATACAATGCTTTGTTCTTTTGTTATAAAAGTAACAAAAAGTATCTATAAATAAGGTAAATCAATTTAAAACAATAAATGGGAGAAACCTTAGAAACATATACATAAGTAAATAATGCCTTATATTCAGTCAATCTAATAAAAAATAAAATAAAATAATAATTAAAAAAAAGTTCTCCAGCCAGATCGCCTACAAAAAAAACACAGGACGTTTTCTTTCTCTCTCTCTCTGCCTAAAGGATCTTTCCCCTTTTTGGGTGTGTTTCTCTCCTTCTGACTGACCTGACAGTGCAGCTCGTTGGCGCTGATCCGAAGCCCAGCGGTGGAGGACTCAGTTTCCCCGTTGGCAGCAGCGGCGTCAGCGGCCAGCAGGTCCAGCGTCCTCAGCGTGTGCACGTAGAAGTCCTTCTTCAGCTTCAGGGTTCCCTCCAGGACGCTGATGGAGTCGGCCGCCTGCTCCTTCAGCTGAGGAAACAACAGCAGCTCATTCTAAAAGCAGCCTCTGACCGTCCCCTGCTCAGCGACGCCAGCAGGGGGCGCGGCAGGGCGCCTCTGACCGCGTCCACCCACCACAGCCAGGATGTTCTCCGTCATTTCTTTCTCCTGCTGCAC
Source organism: Menidia beryllina (assembly GCA_013363375.1). Taxonomy (NCBI): domain Eukaryota; kingdom Metazoa; phylum Chordata; class Actinopteri; order Atheriniformes; family Atherinopsidae; genus Menidia; species Menidia beryllina. The sequence continues at coordinate 22,900 of JABUIW010000021.1, forward strand.
CACGTTCAACCTGAGAGGCAGAAGAAGAGAGTCAGACGATGGGCACAAAGCCAAATGGCTGCACGTGTGCAGAGTGTCAGAGGGGATTGTTACATGTTCATCTGGTGAGGTCCCGGTTTGGTCTGCTTCTCCGGAAAGCTGCTGAGCACGATTGTGCGAATCGCCCTTTGACACACACACACAGTGAGCAAAGGCCCTGTTAGGCTCTGGATCAGATGGTGCAAACTGAGGGGTTATTTCAAGGACTGCTTATTTCATTCATCACCCAAATGACCCCCCTGGCTGCTAGCAAATCTCATGAGAGACCATTGAATCCACATCAACATCAGGTTGAAGCTCACCAGCGGTTGTAGATGACGACCGCCATGGCGGTGGTGGGCGGCAGGGTGGAGAGATCCAGGTCCACATGTTTCACCCCCGGCGGCACTTTGCTAGCACACAGGAGCTCATTCAGCAGCATGTTCAGGACAGGAATGGTCAAGCTGGCACAGGAGAGGCAGGTTAGGTGACGATAAAGTCCATAATGTACTTTCTTTAGTCATAGAAAGATGAAACTTACTTAGAAATTGCATTAAGATTCACTGGATCACCTTAAATATCTCTTTATTTCCTCACTAATTCATCTCCTCCAACCTTCTTTGACCTTTAACCTCTTACACCTGGATTTACCGTCAAACCGGGGCTTCCCACAGACTCATAGGTCCCTAATGAGCATGCGTCAGCCTCTACTTGGGGGGGGTAATCCCTCTGTTTTAGATGCTTTGCGTATGGAAGTGATGCCTGACCTTCCCGTTTCATGTGCCATGGGAGTAAACAAGGAGGCCGCTCACCCTTTCTCCAGCAGGTCCAGGTCCCACTTCATGTGCGCGGCCACCTTCAGGGCCAGCAGCTTCAGTGTGCGGTTCCTGCGGTTGTCAGCCGGCGGCTGCACCTGATTCTGCTCGTTCACCGAGGGCTTGGAGGCCTGCTCCAGGAACTGGACGATCAGCTGTACCGGCGTGGGGTCTGCCGGAGACAAACACACACACACTCTTCGTTTGCTTGGTCATCTTTGACCCAGGACAGATCACTGGGGGACACTGACCAGGAGTGGATTTCTCCAGGTGTTTCTCCAGCAGGCTTCCATCCAGGAGGAACTCGAACCAGGACACCTGAAGTGGCGTGCTGGGGCGGCTGCTGGTCACAGCCGCCACCCGGTCAGCTGCCTCAGCACTCATCCTCCCCTGAAGGGCAGTGACCCACAAAGATCAGCAGGTTAAACCCAGTGAGCGGCAGTCAACAAGCAGGGCTCTGAGCTTATGTTTTCATGACCAATCTGTGACTAACAAATTTTATTTTACAGTAAATAAACAATGCGAGCGCAGAGCTAAGAGTTTTCATCCTTTTCTTAAGATTATAAACTAAATATCTATAAATAAATGTAGGTTATTGTATGTTGAAGTGAAATGTGTTTAAACGTGAAAGCTTTTGGTGGTTAGTTGTTAACAGTTTAACACACCGACTGGGTGGGGATTGGAGATGTCTGTGAGTCGAACGACATTCGAGCTACTCTGACATTTAAATCAAGTGCACCCCCTCCGCCAATTCTCTGTTGTGCTCAGAAGAGGCGATGTTCAGCTAATACTTTGGCTAGCTAACAACACGTTTCCACTTCACCCGCTCAAGCTGCAATATACTGTCTTACCTGAGTAAAAACGGATCAAAATCGAGAAAATAAAAGGCATAAAAGTGCTCTAAAAACTCAGAATAAGGTGCTGGAGCCGCTACACAGACTGATTCTCACATAATTCATTCGGCGCTTCGCCATTTTTCTTCCGTACTTCCGGTTCCGGTCCGTTGTCAAGGAGACACAGCGCGCAATAATTGCAGATATTTATGAGGAATTTAGGCTAACTTTGTTTGGATTTAATCTGTTGAATTAGATTAATCAAATCAAAATATGTGGTTTGTAAATTGGCACTAAAGGAAGTCTAAGTTCCCGTCTTATAGCAATAAATAAACTATTTGTTTCTCTCCACCTTCCTCGTGCTCTGAGTCCTATTTCAACTACTCCTATTTCAATTTGGAGTTCAGCGGCGGCGGCGGCCAGCAGGTCCAGCTCATTTCTACAGCTGTTTTGGGAACATTTAGGGAAAAATATAACTTAATATTTATGTTTTTCCATTTTTCTTACTTTTTTTTTACATACTGATGTATTAATCCCCCTTTTTTTCCAGATGTAGAGGTCAGTTTGATAAAAATTTGTTCAATAGCTGCAATGAAAGTAAAAACCATTGAAGCCGTGTGCAGGAGGGAGTTTATTGAGTCAGAAATGACAAACTGTGAGCATTCTTCTCCATGAGGGTCCATTTGTGTCCTAATGACCAGCGGCTGCTAGAAATATTCAGAAAAGAACAATGAATCTACGAGGAACGCTGACATTTATCTGATCTATAAAGGATGCAGAGGGAGACAATTCCTGAAAATCACAGGAACTCTGTGAAAGTTCATCTTAAAAATGAGCAGAGGTAAAAGGATTTTGGCTCAGAAAGAAGCCACAGCGCACACAGGGGTTAAATCTGGATGTTTGGGAGCTCAAAGTGTCCATTTTAGGATCAGAGCAGCTGTGGAGCTGCTCACAGAAGGTTCCCCCATGTAGCTGTAAGAGAAATGCTGTTTTATATGCCTTTATATGACTGGATCAGGGGCTGAGCCCCTAAACCTAGAGACGACCATGTCATTCTTTGTGTTCAACATGCATCAGACAATAAAAATTAAAGAGGCATGGCTCCTACTCAGCTCGTTTTTCTATTGGCTGATGCCATGATGGCTGCACCTGCAAACCAACCGATCTTGATTTCCCTTCTAGGGAGACCGAAATCAATGTGCAAACATTGGACCAAGAACATTACAACCGAGGCTACGAAGCAGAAAAAGGCAGCGCGGAGCGACGGATCCCAGGATGAGAGCGGAAGCAAACAGACTCCCATCACTAACGCCGCCTCAGTAACATCAACAAACGCTTTCAAAAACTACAGTACAGTGATCAATGTGGCGGCTCCCTGCAGCCTGAGCGTCTGCAGACACGGAGGAAACACGGGAGGGTCATGGCGGGTCTCCATGGAGACGGCGGCTGCCGTCAGTACTGGAAGGAGATGACGGAGTTGACTTTGTAGACGTGGTACGAGCGGTTCCAGAAGACCCGGGTGAAGTAGTTGGTGTAGGGCGAGTAGTTCAGCTTCATCTCGTGGCAGAATCGTCCGTGCTTGGAGAAGGAGAAGTTCTCCCCTTTGTCGTGGATGACCTGTATGGGACAGAAAAGTCTCGCTTTGAGCCCAAAATTAAACATTAACATAAAGGAATTAATGAACTGGTAAATATGGGATCAAAAATGGCATTTTCAGCGATTAGAAATTGGACTTCTGTTTGTACCATTTATGCTAATTTGAGGCTCATTTTCGGGCAAATCTGAGCTGTGTTTGACCAGCACAGGCTGATTGTCTTTAGTAACAGCACAGCACATGTTTGGGCGGCTCGGACACTCACGTGTCCGTTGGAGATGTCCAGCAGGTCTTTGACTCTGCAGCCCTTCTGGAAGTTGAGCTCATTGCAGATTGACTCCTCAATGATCACATAGTTTGTTTTCTGAGCAGTCAGAAGTTTGTAGACGTCCTCGGCAGACCTCATCGCGTACACCTGGTAGGTCTACAGGCAAAGGGAATAATGGGGTATTTAAAAAACTGAATATGATTATAATAGATTATAGTAATTCATCAAACAGTTGTCTAAAGGAACTTCAATAAAAACATCTGAGCACCAGAGACTCGCAGCAACATTCCAACATGGCTGCCCCCTCAAAAGGAGAGAATCACTATGGATACCAGGAGGCCAAACATTACATCATGGCTGCCCTTTTATACACCGTAAGAAAAATCAAGCTTGTTTTCGAAAAGAGCTGTTCTGATTCGCATTTCTAAAGGGCGCCACTCCTTATGTTAGTTAAGTTTCCGCCAGTTACACTAACAGTTTAGCCAAAAAAGAGGATGTCCCCCAGCAGCTTATTCTAGCAGCCAAGCTAATGAAGGTGAAGTCCACCAGCTTGTGAGGAGTTCCTGCTGCTTCTCTCTGACAGAGAAAATGTTACTTTGTTTGCTGAAGCTTTTAGCTGAATCATGCAAGTGTGTAGAGAAGCTGTTTACAACACAACTCCAGTCCTCTCCTCACTCTAACAGCATGTAGCACTCCCTGTCTATTAGCATCACATTGTCCACATGTCTCTGATAAAGATGGAGGCCTCCGGCCGTTTATTGAGGCAAATTATTAGAAAGTGGCTCACGTCTTCAGTCCTCTTCAGCAGGCTGATGTCCGTGTAAAGCGGTAAGCTGCTGACGGCCGAACCAGAACACAACTTTATTGTTCCTAACAGCTGAGGACTGCCTGCAAACGCAGCTGCCACTGGAACCTGTGACCTGAGACGAAAGGAGGAAAGATTTGTAACACAGCAGATAGACGCTGAATGAGTGCCGCTCATTCACAGGAAACCAGTCGGGCCACCTGATCCAGCTGATCAGCTCAAACGTGTCCGGGTCGTAGAACTCCTGCAGCTCTGCCAGCTCTTCTAGGACACGTGGGTAGTACTGAAACACAGGGGAGGGGATTAAATGTAACGCTGGTGTCTTTAAGCATCAACCCCAATAGAGATGAGCATTCACTCCCAGCTTAAATCCCAACTTCAAAGTGCAGGTTTTGATTAATTTCTGCTTCCTGTCTGACCGTCCAGTAGATTTATTCTCACTTTCGTCTTTGTCTAAAGATGTCGGCTGAAAGAGTGGAACATAAATCTCGGCAGGAAACGGCAAAACGCCTCACCTCTCTCCACAAACTGAAGCCGATGATGGTGGGAACAGCTGTGCTCAGGATCAGAGACTGGAGCAAAAGAGAGAGGAAATAAAACACAAAGACAGAATCTGAGGCATTTATGTCTGTTGAGTGAATAAGAATTAGTCCAAAAAATGATGCGGTGTGTTCTTACCAAGACGACGGGGTGGATGGACTTGAGTCTGAGCCATTTAAAGACGGTCATCCAGAGGTCAGGGGAGCACACCCCGAAGGCTGTGAACATGCACACGTACGGCGTCCACAAATACTTCATCCTGCATCACAAGAGAGCACATCTGCCGTTGAGCTGGGCCGGAAACGCCCCACAAAACGGGAGCTAGCTTCTGTTGGAGCGGACGTACGATGCCGATGAACACACCCATCAAACAGCAGAGCCAGGCCTCCGAACAGCAGCGAGTGGAAGACGTGGTAGGCGACCGCCGGCTGCTCGCCTATGCGCCCGTCCTCCAGTCTGTGGGAGCTGCTGATTGGCTGGCCACTGAGAGGGAGGGAGACACTGTCAGCAGCCGGTCTTTAACCCTCAGTGGAGTCCTGATCTGCTTATGCCTTTAGGCTGTTCATTCTTATACTCATATGGAGCCGGGTTAACTGGGGTTACAGAGCTTTTTGGTGTATTTGCTGAGTGATGAGGGAGTAAAGTGGGTTACTGTCACTTTAAGAGCAGTTGCAAATCTCACGAGAACTCTAAAATCCCTCGAGATCTGAAAGACCCGCCAAAAATATCGCCTGCCGGGAAGCTAATGACTGCTAAGGTGTGTAATTGTGAACTGTGAGGATGAAAACCTACTGAAAAACGGTAAATCAGGGATTTACCGTTTTTCACAATTAGAGTTTCTTACCACCCACAAAATGTTACATTACAGAAAAAAGAAAAATTCTTTGTGTCTGTTCCTGAAATATTAAGTCAGATTATTTTAAAGCTTTAGCAGATGTGTCAGACACAGCTTTAGCATCTTCCAGGGCCTTTAGTCCTTGTGTATCAGGTTATCTGGGGGCAGCTCTGGTCTAATCTCTACGTTTGATGACTGTACAGCTGGTTTACTTCCTGTTTTTCCACAAATCATAGCCTGTCTGAAGAGACGCGGCGACCTCTGACCTGAGCCTCCTGTAGACAGCCTGCAGCGTGGACAGGAGGCACACGGCGAGCACCAGCAGGTAGAAGGGAAGAACCGAGGCCTGCGTCAGCCGCAGGAATAAGTCCTGGCCCGGCGTCTGAAGGCCGTCTTGGCACAAGAGGAAGTTGGTGACAAAGTCGCTACAACGGGGACAAAGAAAAGCAGCAAAAGAAGCCGTTAAAGCCACGCCTGGTGACACCAAACGGACTGAAAACATCTCAAACTGAACACTCACGTCGTCGTGTTGAGCCCAAACTTTACTTCTAGGAACTTCAACAAGAAGTCGCTCTCACTGACAGGAGCAAGTTTCTGCAAACAAAGAGCCGAGTCAGGATCCGCTTAACAGCCCAACAGCTGAACAAGCAGCTCTTACTTTGGCCACGTAGCTGAAGGTGATGCCGGTGGTAAACACCAGGTGGAAGTGCAGGAACAGCTTCATCACTCGGGCCACCAGGGGACCCATCTTCATCTTTTGCTGCGACAAAACAAAAACACCACCACATGAGTCACACAGAATATTTAGCCAATGGGATGATCCAGCTGTGTGGGGGTAGGGGGGGGCTAACTCTACCTGGAAGTACCTCGCGAGCACCGAGCCAATCAGGAGGCTGAGCAGAGGCGAGCCGAGCAGGGCGGCGTTCTGGAACTGGAACAGGTAGGCCAGGAACAAGGAGCTCAGGTACACCTTGTGAATGTCAGCCATCTGTTTGGGGGGGAGAAGCAATAAGCTGGTTTTTACTGGTCCAACCTGGTGACCAAACCCCTCTATGAAGAGTTAAAGGCTGCTTCTGTGAGCTTTTGTCCTTTTGAATTAAAAATATCCTTGAGAAAAACCCTCCATCCATCACTCTGAATCTTATTCAGTTCTGAGGGGAAGCTTTCAGTCAAATGGAGCCATTTCTGAGGGCTCCAGATGAGCTCATATCATCAGAAACTGTCGCTGAAATGTGAAAAAAGCGCAGGATTCAAAGGTTCAAAGGTGATCCAACAGCCGAGTGGTCTCCTGTTGTTACCTTCCGGGGTGGCACCATGTCGAAGGAGTCCAGCAGGAAGAGAACGAGGCCCTGCACGAAGAGCACGTAGTGGCCGTGCTCCCACACCAGCAGGAAGGTGAAGGTGGTGGCACTCATGGTGAGATAGCAGAACATCTGCAGAGGAAGGGCCTTCGGTCAGTCTGCTGATCTCTGACACAGACAACAGAACCAGCAGCTCCACCCCCCCAAAGAGCTCAGAGCTGGAGGCTTTCCAGCAGAGCTCTTTGCTCTCGGGCTCGTTTGGAATTATTGAATGAACTGGACTGAACTGGATCGAGTCGGCCTGAATACAAGCATCGACTACAGCTGTTATGTATTGTTTTTATTTATATCTTATATAAATACAATACAAAAATTGAATAAAAATAAATAAGCGAAATCAGTTTAAAGTTCAGGAAGTGAAAGTTCGAGTAAGTTAGGGTACGTCCTGTATCTCAGTCTCCACCTGCCAATAAAAGCCCCTTTTTATTGATTGTTTCTTTATAATTTATTTCTATTTACATCTCTCTTATATAATGCATTTGTTTTATTACTATGTGTATGTGTATCAGCAGTGCTTATTAAGGAGTTATCGTAGGTTTTTGGGCTGTGGAACGAATTATACAAAATACAGTTTATTCTGATGAGAATATTTAAACCAACATACGAATATTTTAACATACGAAGTAGATCCTAGAACCATTTAAATTCGTATGTAGAGGTTCTACAGTATACATTTGTTATACATAACATAATTTATTGTTATGTATACATTATTGTTATAACTGTTATTCTGACTGGACCCCTTCAGATATCTGCATAATTGTTTGCCTTTGTTCCTGCAGACCTCGGCCCCTTTGGGTGTTTTTGGGAGGGAGAAAGACGCCCACCTCAGCCGCAGAGCTGATGTTGTTGCTCAGGAAGCCGGTCAGAGCGGTGATCTGACAGGAGAGGTAAGGCAGGGCCCAGTTGTCCCGCAGGGGAATGGCCTGGTCCACTTTGGTGGTATCTGGTCTGTGGGAGGAGACGAGAACTGAATGAAAGCAGGTTTCTGTGCTTCAAAAAACCAGAGGCTTCAATAAAAATCCCTGGAAAAGTTAATTTCCCTGCATCGACTTCCATCCCCCTTCCCTTTATCTTTGTCCCGTAGCTGGATCCTTACTGATTTAATGATTTGGAGCAGCCAAAGCCTTCCTCAGGAGCACCACGTGGTCTCTGAACAGACCAGAGTCCACTCCCACTCACAGGTTTTTAAATAAGAAACCTCTGCCTAGCCTAAAATGAGGGTCTCTACTCCCTTAGAGAGCACAGAGCAACATCTGGGCCACTTGGGCCGCGTGGGAGGAGACGCCTTTGCTCACCTGTTGATGACGTACCAGGACACGGCCAGCATGCCGGCCACCCAGCTGCCGCTCATCACCCAGCTGCACACAAACAGGGCGGTGACGTAGACCGCCTGCAGGCCGAAAACCGCTCCGATGTAGAAGTAGACAGGTTCCACAAAGTCCTGTTTCGTCAGTCGGGGGGGGGACATAAAACGGAAACAAAGACCTGAAACTTCACTGGATTCCAACAGTAAACAGCAACGTGGTGAAGCTACTCCAGCAGTCTGAAGAACTCCCCCCAGCTCAAGATACAGAGAGTTCCTCTATCAACCGTTCAGCTTCAGCTAACAGAATAACGTCCTAACAATGATGTCCATCTGGAGGCTGGTGGACGTCGTCCTCATTAGCTGAACTGTTGGCGTTAGCTACTGGTGCACGTCCTCTTCATTAGTTAGAGTTAACATCAGCTGCTGGTGGACAGCATCTTCATTAGCTAAGCTGTTAGCGTTAGCTGCTGCTAAAGGAAACAATAAACCAGGATGCTGGTTGCTATGACGATTTCCTCCTTTTTCAGCAGGCAGCCATGACGGAATGTTTGTCTGACTGGTTGCTATGGCGATTCCCTCCTTTTTCAGGTTTACAGAAAGTTCAGGCTCCAAGCTTAAACTGAAGTTCAGGAACGAGAAATTGTCCCAAACCGTATTTTAAAATCAGAGAAAAAGAATAGTAGATCCTTACCTGGCTGTCTGTGACTCTGTAAATGAAGCTCGTGATGAGTTCTGGGTAAAGAAATAAACGCTCCACTGCGTTGATGGTCTGACCTGAAACTGTCTTGTTATCGACAGTCAGCTCATAAAAGCCTGGAAGACAGAACAGGTGGGCCGTCATTCACTGTGAATAAACACTAAACCGCGGTCTCTCTCAGGGGAACTGGAGATTAACGCACCTCTTTCAAAGGATGGAGCGGCCAGCATGTGCTTGTAGTAGTAATAATAGAGTCCACTTCCTCCCTGGAAAGACATTTCACGCTCGAGCTCCTGAAACAAGAACCCAGAAGGCGTTTCAGTCCGAGCTGAGATCTCTTCTGGGAGGGGCAGAAAAGAACGGACGCCCACCTGTCGGGTTGAAAACCAAAACTTCCTGTCGTGGTAGGCCGACAGATAGGCGGCGTAAAGCATCCCGCAGGCCACCGCCGCCATCCACCCGAAGAAGACCCTCACCAGGCACTGCAGGAAAACTGCTGAGCGGGCAGAAGCAGCACAGAGTGACCCCCCGACCAGCACCGCTCACAGGGGCCACACACCCAGGCTAAAATAAGAGCCTCTGCCAGAGCTTTTCTGCCTTTTTGCTCAATTACAGTCCTTGAAGCTGAGCGTTTTCAGAGGAATGTGTGTTAATTCTCTCATATTCCTTCCATTTTTGTCCTATTCTTACCTTCTCGTTCTTGCCTTTAACCACTTTATCCTGCACTGTGGCTGCTGCTGTAACAAAGCAATTTCCCTGCTGATAAATCTAATCAGTAAGACAGAAAATATTAATCTGGCAGGAAAAAAGGCCCCTAACTCAAGGGATGAGCCAGTGTTGTGTTTAAAGTGGATCTTTAGGCTCTTTGTCAGCAGCAGCCTGTCACAGAGACACATAATTTGTTCCATTTCTGTAGCTTATGGAGAAAAAAGGCCAAAGAAAACACAGTCTGACAGACAGGAAACAGCATTTTTTAAAACTTTTTTGGAGGGAAAAAGAAGAAGTGTTGGACCCACAAAAACCTGTCTCCAGCAGAGAAGAGGATATGAAAGTTAAGTGAAATTTGGACAGATAATCATTTCCCTTTCTTTGCATTTATGATCCTTCAACTTTGCGTTAAAGATGACTTTTATACCCCCTTAATCTGTAGTTAAGACCCGAACAGCTGTCTTACATCCAAATGAGGTGTGTTTGGGCTTTGGAGCTGGCGGGGCCGCTTTGGATGCCTCCTCTTCCTCACGCTGACCGGGCTCGCCACCACTGGCTGCATCCTCCTCCTCCTCCTCCCCGGAGTGCACACCTGTCCAGGTGTGACGACAAACACATAGTCACACCTGGATTCAAACAGATGTTCGGCATGCTAACAGCTAAGCTGTTTGCTCACGTTTGTCGTGCGGCTCCGACTCGTTCCGTCGTTCCTCCTCGTCGGCGTCTCCTTCGAAACTTTCCGATTTCCGACATCTTAACTCGGTCATGACGGGCTCAGATAGACGCCAACGGACGAGGAAGCGGCATGCTAGCTAGCCAGCTAGCAGGCAGCGAGCCGGCCCGGACGGCAGCGAGTCCCCCTCAGCCTGGAGCCGTCAGGCGGACAGGAGGCGACCTTTTTCCGACGTCCCGTCGGAACCGACTGACAAAAGAGCCGCAAGTCCGGAGTTTTTACGAGGATGTTCCCTGAACTCCGGGCTCCGCTGCTCGCCTGTGGTGTTCACTCATGCTGCGTTCACAGACCCCCGGATGGCTGGACATTTCATCGGAACAGATTGGGATTTTGTCCCTCCAAAACATCCGCGTACGAAATGGATACAGTCACACTTTCTTTACTTTACTAATTATCTGATTATATAATAAATGTATTTCCAGGCGTTTTCTCCACTTTCTTAAGCGAGCCAAGATACTACTGTGGAAATTCACACTAGTTCCTCAATGCAGCGGAAGAAGCCGCCTCATTGTGATTGGCCACTCCGAGGATAACTTTTCAAATCTTTATTAACAACACGAAAATGTTACAAACTGAACCGAAAGCGTGAGATTAAAAAAAAAGAAAAAGAAAACGAGGCTACAGAAATGTACGTGTGTTATAACACATTTGCTGCATGAATAACATGGAGGTTTCGTCCTGGTTCTGCCTCAGGATGGGGACTGGATCTCGATCAGGGAGAGGTTTCAGAGCTGGTTCCCTGAGAGATGAATCTTCTTTTAGTTGGCTCTAAATGAACTGGGGTCATTATAGTGGTGTTGGAAAGACTTAGACTGGATGTAGTGTTTTAATTTGAATTAAAGTTTGTCTTTGTTTTGCTCGATTTTGCTGCTTTTTCCTGCCACTTTTTCGCTTTGCTCGATCCCTCTGAAAGGTTCCCTAAAGATGGTGATGAGTTCTGGGTTTCGTGGACTTTATTCTCGGTTGGTTTTCCAGTTGGAAGCTCCTCTGTGGTTTGTGTTATTCTGTCCTTTGCATCGATCCTTACCTTTTCTGGTTTGTAGGTTTTTTATTCTTGTTGTTCCCTCCTGTTTCCCACGTCCTTCCTTTTGTTGCCCGGTTCTGCTCTTCACCCATTAGGGCTTTTCCAGGCTGCCCCCATCCACACTCCTCTGGATCTCAGCTCACCCTTTGTCAGATCCTGTTATTCTATTGCCGCCCCCCCACCCCCGGCTCCCCGTTCCCTCGGTCACGCTTCTTTAGCTTTTTGTTTCTTGTGTTTTTGTCTCCTCTGGTTCGGTTTTTGGTCTCGAGCAGAGGCGAGCTCTGTGTTCCCCAGTTATCCCCTCAGCTCTCCACCCGCTGGCAACGACTGGAACACAGCTACTTCTCAACTCCAAGTGCACGACATTGAAAAGATTTTATTCTAAAGAGAAAATTCCCATAACGTTCATTTCAGGTTTTAATATGAATTTTCTGGAAAAAGCGTACCGAAAGGCCTCTGTTCCTTTTGTGCCCTCTCTGCAGAGCAGGCCTCCTCATACCAGCTGGAATCAGGCTGTTCCAGATGCGAACGTTTACAGAAGGCCGGAAATCGGTTACATGGTTGGATGTTTCAGGCAGCAGCAGGAGGTGGAAGCCTGACTGCCTGCTGTCTGAACTCTGGACAGACGAGTAACAAATGTGTCCACTTTGGCTTTAAGCCCTGAAACAGCAGAAGAGGCCTGAAGGTCCGGCTGACACTGAGACTGACTTATTGGAAATTCATTGGGACAGTTTATATCGACACACGGGCAGGAGAGCAGGAGCTCACCGGCCTGAAGCGACCCTGTTAAAACCCCTAAAACCAGAAGCGGCCGGCGTAAACTGCGACGGCAGCGGTGCTAAAAGCGCTCAGGAGCCTGTAAAGTTGGTCCCGAACCTGAAGAACGATTCAAATCAAAATAAAAGTGGAAAACACATCGATGGCGCAGAGTGGAAGCGGCCTGCCGGAGGGGCTCAGGGGCCGTTCACTCCTCCCCCGACGACTCCTCCGAGCCCTCAGAGTTCTCTTTTGTGGCTTTGTCGGCCGTCTTTGTTTGACCTGAGCGGGACACACAGCTGTGAGGGTCGGGCCTCACTGGGAGGGGGGAGGAGGGAGGAGGCGGCGGGGGGGAGGGGGGTACCTGCTCTGGCGCTCTTCGGACCCCCCGCAGAGCCGGCGCCGCCCACGTCGCAGCGCTCCAGCAGCACCGTCAGCATTTTGGTGACTTGTGGATGTCTGAAGGTTTTAGTCACAGCTTCTTCCTCCAAGCTGCTCCCTGATAAATCTGAAGGCAACACAGAAAGAAGAGTTTTAAGAACTGAGTGAAAAACAGCCTGCCAGTTCAGTCTGAGGGGGAGTGGGGGAGGAAGAGATGGGGGATAGCGGGAGGAGAGAGAGGAGAAGATAGAAGGAGGGAATGGAAGACAGAGAGAGGGAGGAAAGCAGGATTGAAGACAGGATGAAAGCCCCTGACTTCCCTCATCTTCCATCCCCCCTCCAGCGTCCTGAACTCAAAGAGCAGCAGCACTTCTGCTCTGCTCAGGGGGCGGGGCCTGTACCTGCCGCTGGCTCCTCCCCCTTCTTCTTCTTCCCCTTCCTCCTGGTGGCCGTGCTGTTCTTCTTCTGGGCCGCCGCCTTGGTCCTGCTGGCGGTCCGTGGCTCTGCGCGTGGCTCGTCCTCGGAGCTCTGCTCGCAGAGTCCTGCCCAACGACAGCCGAGTTTAGCCGCCGGCCGGACGCCAGACGGCGGCGAGCCGGCCTTCTCGCTACCTCTCCTCTGCCCCGACGCCCTGCCCCTGGGGCTCCTCTTTGTGTTCCTCTTCACTGGTTTCTTCTTCACCATGGCCGCCAGCGGGACCTCGTCCTCCTCGGAGCTGCTGTCTGAGGAGGGCAGAAGTTAGCGGTGGAGGGCCCGAGGCTCCGCCCCCCCCCCCCCGGCCTGAGAGCAGGGCTTTACCTGGACGGCTGCTGGCTGCCCGCTTGGCAGGGGAGCTCTTCTGCTCTCTGGGCCCCCCGGAGCTCCTCCTCCTCTTGGCCTCGGCCAGCGGCTCGTCCTCAGAGCTGCGGTCGCTGGACGTCTCCACGTATTTCACTGCAGGAGGAGGGAAAAGCCTCTTTTTAGGTTTTTGTTTCTGCATTTAGACGCTTTTATCCAAAGCGACTCACAAAGTAGACCCAATGTTCCAGTTCTCATCAATCTGACAATCAGCTCTGTGGAGGAAAATCCCCTGTCAGAGTCAGTGGAGACAGGAGGAGATAGAGGGAAGCCCAGAAAGAGGAGTAGAGGGTCCAGAGGTCTGGGGAGGAGTTAGGATAGGAGGTGCTCTGTGAGGAGGGGCGTCTGTAGGAGTTTATGAAGACAGACAGGGTCCTGCTGCTCTTCTAGGCCTGGTAGCTCCTTCCTCCATCTTGGAACCACACCTGAAAACAGTCTGATTGTCTTAACGTGATGCAGCTCTGCTGGACCACAACCCACTGATGACCGGAGGGCTGAGCTGGGACAGGAGCCTCTGAGAGGGTTCAGGTAGGCGGTAGCCGAACCCTTAAGCACTCTGTGGGCATCAGGGACCTGAATTTAACTACACCAGGGGCTGGGCGGCATGTCGGGTTAGGTATGGCCGGATCTTTCCTATGTTTAGTATTGTTAAGCGACAAGATCGAGAAACGATGGTAATATGATCTTTAACTCATTGGCTGCCAAAGACGTCTATAGACGTCTTGTGTTTTTCAACGAGAGTGGCTTGGGAGACGAATTGCTAAAGCTTGTCCCTAAATATCGGCTTCTAGACAGAGTATGTACTAACAAATTGACCCTCTAGGTGGCAGTGCCACAGTTGATGGGATGTGAGCATAGATTGTAGGCAAATAAGAAAAACGTAATGCTTCGCTATGCGAGAAATGGCGCCGGTGAGACGCAAGTCGAGGAAGAACGGAATAAGGTAGAAACAATTTTTTTTTCCTGATGAAAGAAGAGAGTCTAATCTTTCTTTTGGTGTGTTCGGTGTTTACATAGTCATAGCACAAACTATTCTGTGGCTCTTGAAAATCAGTCAAAATGCTCAAAAAACTCTGGCAGTATGGGACTCTGTTCTGAAAATGGCTGGCAGTCAATGAGTTAAAGGTCAGCTGGTCATCAATGATGACATCTAATTTTCTTGCTGCCTTTGATGGAGTCAGAACTCTGACCTCTGGTCAGAGACAGGTTGCCACACGGGCCGGCGGGAGTCACACCCACCGCTTTTCCTGGCCGCCGTCCGCTGGGATTTGACGGCCGGGGGGGCCTTCTTGGACGCCATGGCCGCCCGCCTCCTCGGGTACTGGTCCCTCACCTTCTTGGCGATCTGACTCAGAGGCTCGTCGTCGTCGGAGCTGTCATCCTTCTGCGGGGACGCTGCGAGCAAACGGGGAAAACGGAAGTCAGAGGCGGAGCGGCGGAAAACGCCAGGGAGGCGGCGGGCTCCTCCCACCTCTCTTCTTCCTGCTGGCTGACTTCCTCGGGGCTGCAGAGCGCGGCTTCCTGGCGGCTTTGGAGGAAACTTTGGCCATTTTGACCAGCGGCTCGTTGTCGGAGTCGCCGTCTGTGTTGGAACCTGAAGAAAAAGACTGATGATCAAACAGCAGCTGGCCGGCGACGGCGGGCGGGAGGAGAGCGGCCGGCTCACTACCAGAAGGTTTGGGAGGCGTGTTCTCCTTTTTGTCCTGCTCGGCTTTCTTCAGCTTCATCAGCGGCTCGTCATCAGAGTCGTCCAAAGCTGCGAAACAAAGAGAACCTGCTGGTGAAAATCCAACTTCAACGCAGAGAAAAATGGCTGGTTTGACATTTCAAAGACAGAAAAGTGACCAGTGAGGATAAAGAAATGTCACTTAATGCTTTCAGCCCGCAAAACACACAAAGAGTTTTGATCTCAAAAGGGCTGACCCCTCACCAACAGGAAATTAAAACCCAGGACCTACAGACATAGATGGAATTAGATCCAATTAAATTAGATTAAGATAAATAAATAGAATACATACATAAAGAAAATATAGAAATTATTTTATCAAAATAAAGCTATAAAAAATTACATTAAAAGTTTAATAAAGTAAAAACACAAATAAGATATATGAACTTAAAATAAATTCAATAAAAATGTTAATAAATGAAAATAAATTTGAAAAAAAGAAAAACGATGTAAATAAAATCAAATGGATCAAATAGAATAAAAACACTAAAAAACATGGGTTGAATATTTGAAAAAATCCATAACTACAAAAACATGAGTGAAATAGGTCAATTAAAAGAATTTCTAAAAGATAACAAAAAAGTGACAGAAGAAATATGAAAAATCGATCCCATCTGTTCAAAAAGACAAGAGCATAAAAGCTAAAAGAAGCAGATTTGTGGATAAATCTGAACCGATGAGGCTCCCAACCCCAAAGCAGCTGAGCACTAAAACCGCTAACAGCTGGAGGAGCTGCTGAAACCAAGTGGAAATCAGACCTTTGAGGTGGTCGTTACCTCCATCGTCTTTCTTTGAATTTGAGTTGGAGCTGTGGGTGTTGTCACACGACTTCTTCCCGCCACTTGGAGGCCTCATCAGGAGCTTTGACAGTGGGATGAAATCATCATCATCGGAGCTGTCCTTTCCTAGAAGACAAAGTTTAGAGTGAGGAAGAAATCTGTGGACCAGCTGAGCCATCGACAGGTGTACATAAAAGCCATCAGTTCAACCACAACGACGTCATCAAACTATGCTCCTGAAATGGACACATTTCCTTTTCCCTCCTCATCTGGTTCCTGTCAGGTTCTAAATTTGAGGGAACCTAAAGAGAGAACATGATCATGCGACAGAAGACACTGTCTGGTTTATTTATGGAACAAAAACTGAGAGCAGACCCAAAGCAGCCAGTTTAGAAACTGGTTTCTGGTGGTCTCTCAGTCTCTGCGATGGCTGTGGAGGACTTTTGTCCTTCTCTGCTCCCTGTAGCTATTCAGCACATGGAGGTTCCATCACGGCTCTGCTGCCGGGTTTGGATCTCAGTCCTGTTGGGGGGCTGGCTCCAGCTTCAGCTGTGGGACAGACGGCCTCCCGTCTGACTCTGAACACTTTGGGATCCTGGGGGGTTCCTGGTGGACTTTAAGGTCCTGGTGCTGCAGATCCTGCTCGGATCATCTGGGATGGATGAGCTAGGGGGGACCTTGTTGGACAAACTGGCAGCCATCCTGAATGTCTTCACCTGTGAATAAACTCTATCTCTCTAAGGGGTGGTGGAATCCAGATGACTCTTAGGTTATGGCTGTCTTTCCTCCTTGACATTGTATAAACACACTCCTGCTCCAGACTCCTGAATTTTGCTAAATAATTAAATGAACGAGAGGCGTTTTTGCTTTCTTGGTTTATATCGAACTCGTTTAGTTTGAGGACGGGATTCATTTTCATCGTTCCCGCGCAAGTAAAACCCCAGAAATCAAAAGATGGTGGACCCCCAGTTTCACGTTTTTCTAGAGACGGCCAAAGGAAAGTTTATTATAGTGTAATACCGCGTTAGAAGCTAAGGCAGCTACTAGCTTTATGTTTTAAGCATGCGTCCTCAGCTAAAGACAAACAGGAGAATTGTGTAGCTACCCGCAGATTCATGAGCCACGTTATCCCCGCCGCCGTCCATTCCGTCTCATTTAGAGAGAACCGCTCCGCGTCCACAGCTGCTTCCAGACACTTCTTCGTCCTCGTCTAGTAAGGTCCTCTTAGTTTGCAGCCCGTTGGTATTTTTTATTACTTAAAGAGCGACCGTCCAGCGTTAAAACCAGTCCCTCCGGTTTATTAGGGGGGTGGGGAGGAGGCGCGAGGCACCAGATCAAGTCTGGACTATTTTCTTCCGTTTAGTTTCAGAGCAAGGCGCCAGGGCGATTGTTTATGACGCCACAACACTTTTCCTTAGTTTAGATTCTCATTGGTTTGTTTTTAGTCATGTGACTTGTTTTTAGTCATGTGACAAAAACAAGGAAGTGGGCGGGCTACCGCGCTACCGCGGTAACGGACGAAAAACGGAAAACCGGGAATACCGGGAAAACCGGGGAATATCGGGGAAAACGGCCACCGTACCAGTAGCCCCGCTCCGAACCCCGGTATCGCGGGAGCCCGGGGGCGAAGTAGCCCCGATAGCCCCCCCTCCGGCCCCGGCAGCCCGGTTGCCCGGTAGCGCGGTTGCCCGGTAGCCCCCCTTCCGGCTCCTTACCTTGTTCGTCCGTTGCAGTGAGAGTCCGCCATCTTGCCATTTGAGCAAATTTAAATCACTCTGGAATTTGGAAAAAAAAAATCCGGGGTTTTCAAAACATTTAGGGAAACTCCAGATGGGAAAACAAGTAAAAGTCGCAAAATGACATTTAGTCTTTCAAATCTTAATTTTAAACTGTAAACAAGGAAAAAAGTACAAGTAGTTTATAACTGTACTTATAGTATAGAATGAACATGACTTAAAAATATAAGTCAAATTTAGGGGGACATTATCGCTTCAGGAATGCTTTTATTGTTGAATATGTTTCTGTCCTTGTACAAACATTTAAAATCTCAGCACTTTGAGTCAGACACTGTCTGACTCAGAGTGCATGTCAGGGGTTTTTCTCAAATACAACATTCTGCACAAATATTAACAATTGTAAACATAAAACAACTCCACATTATATTGCACTAATTAGATATTACAAAGCTTGCCACTGCTTTTCTGGCTGATGCTGAGCCCAGTTCTGTTCTCTACTTTTGCTTTCAGCATATTCATCAGCACACACACTACCCAGTAGGATGACTAAACATTTAGGTATGATCATTTTCATGGGACAGAAAGATGTTTGGAATTATTTATTGTGTGCAAAGGTTTTTAAAAAAGCCTTTAAGGGAATGTTTTCCTGGTACAGCTATTGAAGGCTCAAGAGTAGCAAAGAACAATAAAACCCATACAACTTAAATCAATGTTAAACCTTTTCTAATGAATATATAGAGAGAGAAATATATATCTAAATTAGTGCTAAAGACATCAAGTTATCCCAATACACATTGCTGGAGATGGCATTGATTCACATTTCATTTGGAATTCTTCCAAGCATCCCGCATTGATTTTTCACCAGTTGGTGAGATATGAAATGTGCCATTTTGCATTATCACGTCTCTGCTTCTTCCACACTGTTGTTCACATGGCATGCAGGTGTTCCTGCCTAAAACATTTTTCCAACGAAATTAGTTAAGATATAGGGTAAAAGTAACGAAACCAACTAAAAAAGTAGTGATATTACCAAAAGTCCAGCCCAAAGAGAGATATGCTAATGCTACTACCAGGGATCATTTGAGGACTATTTTATGCTAAACCATCTGTATATTCATGTCAGTCACAGAAACACTGAAAGAACCAAATGTGGAACAGAAATAATCAGAATTGATCTGACTTTTTGGCGGAGGAGGGCAGAAACACTCAAGGCAAGTGAACCCGCTTCTTTCGGCAGTTTTGAGCTCAGTTTATTAGACACATACAGGATAAATATTCAGGCCTCAGACACACAGGAAGAGACAGAAAGGAGTCACACGCCGGCATCAACAGCTGTTTAAATCCAACACTGTCCATTCTCATTATTTTTCCACTCTTTTCTCACCGTATGGGCTTATTTGATTTCATGATAACATCCCTGAGAAAGAAATGGGACGGCTGATGTGTCCTGATCGAATTCCTTCTTTAAACGTTTCGAAAAATCCACCAACATGAAACAAGTTCTCCATATCTAAGTCTAACCGTCTAAACCACAGAAAGAATAAATTTACCTCACTACACCGTGTTTAACGATATTTTAGACCCGATCACACGACCATAATCCCAGGATATTAAAGTTATTTAGGTATTCCTGATTAAAGACCTAGTTTTCCTAAAGTTTTAAGCAAATCAAAGCAAATTCATTCAGTGCTGACTGTGATCTGAAGTGTAGTAAAAACAGCGTCCTGCTTCCCAAATCCAACAGAGCTGCACTTTGAGGTGGTTTTCGATTTTAAAAAAGCACATTCCCTGATGGGATTTGATATAAATATAGAGCAGCTCCCCTGCTGTTGTGCTGAGTGTGTGAAAGCAGGTGCAGAGAGCCCTGCTGGACCCTGATGCAGAGGTATGCCGCCACTCAGCTCCAAGGCGCTCAGCTCCACGCCGGCCGTGTCGGCCATCCGTCTGGCGGTGCCGGCATCCAAGGGCTGCGAGGCCGCCGGCTTACACAGCAGCCATTTTGCTGGCCTCTCGGACCCCGCTGAGGTAGGCCCCCGTCACGGTCTGAGGGAAGTGTCGGTTGGTGGCCTGGTGGGAAAAGAAATGACAAATAATCAAAGGTTAAGCCTGGTTTAAAACCAGTGGAATCAAACAGAGTCACATATTGAGCGTTAGCTGGGTTAATGATGCTCAGAGCCTAAACACAGCCAGCTGGACTTCTTCTTCTTGTGAGACTTTTCTCCTCACATCCTGATGCTTCTTGAAGCCTGAATCCTGAATCAGTCAGCGGACTCGGTGAGCTGGTGATCCGTTTCCTGTCCTCACTGACTTAAGTGACAATATTCAGCCCGCAGAGTTCATTTTATTTTCTCATTTCTTTTGTCACCAACTGGTTGAGGTAGTTTGGGTTGGGCAGGCAGCTGGACTTCTTGGATCTTAAAGAAATCTCTGTTCTCATCCTGAAACTTCTTAAGGGGAGGGGTCAGTCGAGGGGTCAGAGATCGTCGATTGTCTGAAAGTCAGTTAGTCCTGACCAGAGGAAAAAAGCCCAAAGAAGAAGAGAGCTCTGCTCCCTGATTGGCCGGAACAGAAAACAGGAATTCAGCCCCTCTGGCCAGCTTGTACACAGCAAAAACACCAAGTTTCTGCTGCCTTTGGGCTTCAGCTTGAATCCAAATCTACTCCATTTAGTAATCATCTTCCTTCTCTGTGTATTACAGGAGCTGTGACATTTTGGACTAATTCAAACTTTTGCCAGATGTTGCGTTTTATCTGGTTTTAATTTCAGCACCCGATTAGTGCCCGGTTTTAGGATTCTTACTGCTGCCGGTTGAATCTCTGGGTTTGTGCTGGTTCAGGTGTGTGTGAAGCAAAGCGTGAAAACGAGCTGCCAAATGGCGGCGTTGGGCGGCTCAGGAGGAGGCAGGAGAGTTACCTCTCCGGCGAAGAACAGCTTCCCCTGCACGTCCTCGGCCAGCACGTCGTAGGCCTCCCCGCTGCCGCCCGTCTTCACAAAGCTGTAGGACATCTGAGACCACTTGTCTTTGCTCCAGTGGGTCACAAAGTAGTTCACAGGGTCTGGAACGTCCTGTGGGAGGAAGAGGACCTTTAATCCACAAGCGGAGGGGAAATCCCATCCAAAATGGGGCGAGGCAGGTTTATGTGACAGTTTGAGTTTTGTGTCCACGACAACTCAAAGTACCTTACATTTTAAAAGCAGACAATGAAGATAAAGAAAACAAATAAAAATAAGTTTAACCAAATAAAATAAATAGATTAAAGGTTAAAAAACATTCAGCTGTAGTAACCCCGTTTCACTTGTTCAAGAAGACCGATTCAGATTTGAGGAGCATCAAATTGAAATGAAGCCTCTCCTGGTTTGGTTCTGACCTCTAAGAAATCAGGTGTGTTTTAAGCTGCATAGTTAATAGTTCTGATGCTGATAAATATGAGAGAAGTGGCCCAAAGAGCCGATGATCACAGGGAGGGCTGAGGGTGATCCCTCCACAGGGATGTATGGAGATACAAGCAGAGGTCGGGGCTGTGGGGTCAGGAAAGGGTTAATAACCCTTTAGTTTTCCACCCATCCATCATCCATCGCTTATCTGTGGTCGGGTTGGGGGGCAGCATCTTAAGCAGGGAGATGGTTTAACTGGGGAATGATACACTTGAGTTTAGATGTCTTAACTGAGTTTATACAGCGTCCAATCAGATCTCCAACAAGGATAATAATGAGTCTGCATACCCCTCAGCATGTAGCTAGTTGCTCCCCTAGTAGTCTCAGCTGACCCTTGACCCTCCATGCTAAGGCCAACCTGACCCCTGACCGGCGCTCACCTGCTCGGGGAAAAGCTCCCTCAGGACCTTCAGGCACTCTCCCACCACCTCCTGGTCCTCCAGCTCGCAGACGGCAGGAACGGCGTCGCCAGAGATGACCGACATCAACACCGCCTGCTTCCCCTGTCGGACACAGTTACATCAGCCAGGGCCTCAAAGGGTCTGAGCTTGGTTTCAGGGATCGGATACCCAGAACCTCACAGGACTGGGTCCTTCATTCTCCTCCCAGTCTAAACACACACATCTGGAGCAGATACTCAGACTCTATGATGCCTCAGTGACCCTGAGGGGGAGGAGCCGACCCTCTGATCCAGAACCAGTCGGCTCCTCCTTGGTCATGGCTTTAAAAACACACCTGAGGGTCCAGGTCGTAGAAGACGCTGAACAGGCCTCGCTTTTCCGGCGCCGGCGGGATGTGACCAAAGTAGTCGGCTCCCTGGATCTTGGAGTCCCAGAACCGGGTTGGGAACTGCAGAGCGATCTGCAGGACGTTCAGACTGATGTTTAGCTGCTGGGCACCGACAGCCTCTGGAGGCGGGCCGGCGGGTATGGGAGGTACCTTTTCGATGATGCCGGCTCCCAAGCTGTGGATGGCCTTCAGCTTCCTCTCAGGAAGGGGGGGGTGGAAGTGGAGGAGGCCCCTCTGGAGCAGGGTCAGCGGGACGGTGACCAGAACCTGGAAGAGAAAGCAACCCAATGAGGACTGGATCCCTGAACAGAACGTGCCCTCTGATTCAAACGTATTTCTGTCCCCCATATCATCCTGTCCTGGTTTTGGTTCTGATTAACTTTTTCCCTAGTTCTGATGGAGGTTTCTTCTGGTTCTGATGGAGGTTTGTTCCTGGTTCTGTTCGTGATGGACATCTCTTCCTGGTTCTGCTGGTGTCCTTGGTTCTGAACGAGCTGGACCCATTTGGAATACCTGGATCCTGACGGCTTAACTGAACCGGATCAGAGGTGAAATCTTTTGTCATCTGCTGCTTTAGAGAAACCCCTGAACCCAGAGCCTTTGGTCCTGTAACCCAGTGGGCCGGTTTCAGAGCCTCTACCTTCTGGGCCGTCCACTGCGACCCGTTTGATGAGGTCACTTTCACGAGGTCCCCCGAGTAATCGACCGTCTGGACCTGGAACCAAAAACCCAGTTTAGTAGAGCCAGACTGATCTGTGGTGCCACCGGGTCCAGAAGGGGCGCACGGACCGGACAGTTCCTGTGGATCTCCAGGCCCTCGGCCAGTTTGTGGAGAAGAACCGAGTAGCCCCGGGTCAGCAGGGTGTGGTCTCCCGAGAACTGGGCAAAGAACTCGTTGTGGTCCCAGGACCGGGCTGAAACCTGCACACAGAACCAGCATTTTTAATCCAGTGAGACTTTGTTAGGGGGGAGGGGGGTTTTGTGGGCCGGTTCTGTTAAGCTCTGACACAAGGAGTCTGTGAGGGGAAGGGCCGTTAAGGGGGGAGGGTCATTAATTGGGGGAGGTGACATTAAGGGGAGGGGTCATTAATTAGGAGAGGGGCCGTTAAGGGGGGAGCTATTAAGGGGAGGGGCCTTTAATTAGGGGGTGGGGCCGATAATTAGGGGAGGGATCGTTAAAGGGAAGCTGTTAAGTGAGAGGGGGCCCAGTCAAGAGCCCTGGGGGGGACCCTAAATGATCCCAGAAACCAGCCAGAGGAGGAAGGACGCCATCTGACCGGTTTGAGCAGATCAAATAAAGAGCATCTGTCTGACCCCTGAGCAGAGGAGGCCATCCAAACCTGGTCCAGGGTGCTGCCACAGGCGTACTCCAGATTACTGAGATGAAATTGAAGGACTTTCTCCTCCAGCGCACTGAACTGGATCCCAGACTCCTGCAGAAAGTTCTTCTTTACCTCCTGAACCTTTTCTGTGGGGACAAAACACAAAAACCACAACTTTAATTAGTTCATGGAGCCGAACCCCCAAACAAGGCCAAAGAAGAGAAAGAGTCCTTAAATTTTCATGATTTAGAGAACGAGGATAGGTCCCATTTAAACAACTTTGAGGCAAACTAAGAGAGTTTAGGACTGACAAAAGTTACTCTTTTTAATTGCTCCTTCAGGGGGAACTATCCTGATAAAAAAAGGAGTCATTCAGTAAGATTTGCTAATGGCTTTGCAGGAATTTAGGTGATTTTTCAATTAACACAAGTCAGAGGAAACAAACCCTAGTTGATTTAAAATAAAGAAACTTCAATGGGCTAAAATAATCCGAAAAGAAAAAGAAAAAAGTTTCTTCAAAAGGGAAGAAATCCCCCTTTAAGCTGCCCACTCAATAACCAGGTTTAATAAGATCAATGAGGTTTGGTTATTAAACAGCTAATAAAACCCAAAAGGATCACAGATGACTGATTAACAGCCTTCTTTTTATTGATCTAATGTTTCCTTTACGTCGACCCAACGCCGGCAGGTTCCAGGAGGAGCGAACAAGGGAGGGTTTAATCCACCAGACAAAGGGCAGGGAGTGGAATGAGTCAAGGAAACCCATGCGTGACCACACCTCCCAGCGGCCTGTCCTGGCTTTGAGACTTGTCCTTCCTCCATTCGGACACCACATCCAGGATGGCGTTGAAGTGGAAGTCCATGCGTTTGTCGATGGCTGGGTCAGCCACCTGCCCGCCCTCCTGGAAGAGGTCACAGCGCTCCCCTAGCTTGTGCATTTTCAGGCCCATCTGCAGCAGAGACGCACAAACAATGAGCCAAAGCAGAGCTGCAGCAAAACCGGACGTCACAGGACGCCGTCTTCGGAAAAACTCTAACCTGAACACAAAGTCAGAAACCTGGTCCCTTCACATCAATGTACGTTAGATTACATTCACCTTTCTGCATCCAGCAGACGCTTTTATTCAAAGTGACTCAGAAAATAAAGGTTTAACATTCAGCTCCAACTCTAGTTCCACTCTTAGCTTAGCCTGAGAGTGATATGCTAGAAGAGGATTTAATATTAAGGGTTTAACATTCAACTTGAACATAGATTACACAGGTAGCATCCATTAATGCTACAGGACAAAAGAGCATTTAGAGCTTTAGGACCAGATATACTCAGGAAGGTCTATCTATCTATCTATCTATCTATCTATCTATCTATCTATCTATCCATCCATCTATCAATCTATCCATCTAGATGCTCTGATGGCTCTTGTGAGTTTGTTCCACCAGCGAGGATCCGCAGTGAGAGGAGGGCAGTTCAGATACGATCCAGAACTCGGGAGCTCTCACCTGCTCACACATCAGGGCGATCGGGTTGTTGACGCATCCGTTGACAATCTGGGCTCCCCGACCCACGGTGAGCCCCAGGGACGCGTCGTCCCACACCCGGCCGCCGATTCTGTCCCTGGCCTCCAGCACCACCACCTGTAAACCGAAGGGGGGGGATGTAGTGTGACTATCAGAACCAGACTAGTCACCGAGGGAAGGATACAGGGCTCTGTCTGAGTCCAGGGAGGAAACAGGAATCCATTACTGCTTGAAGGTGTTTATTTTGGCAGTTCTGGTATAACATACTTTTTGACATAATTTTGAATAGACTTGCAAGATGGAGAACTTAAGGGAGAGGAGTTTGGAAGAAGCTGGCGGTGTGAGGGAGCG
This sequence comes from Menidia beryllina, assembly GCA_013363375.1. Lineage (NCBI taxonomy): Eukaryota > Metazoa > Chordata > Actinopteri > Atheriniformes > Atherinopsidae > Menidia > Menidia beryllina. The sequence goes on from JABUIW010000021.1 coordinate 48,068, forward strand.
CACCTGGAAGCCGAAGTTGTGCAGCTGGCGTGCCGCAGCTAGTCCCGACGCACCGGCGCCCACGACCACGACGGCCTTCCTCTGCACAGGACGAGTAGACGTGACGGGTGAGAAGGATCGGGGGGGGAAACAGGGTGTGTGTGTGTGTATTAGGGGGAAATGAGGTGGGGAACAGGGGTGTGTGTGAGGGGGAAACAGGTGTGTGTGGGAGGGGGAAACAGGGAGTGTGTGAGGGGGAAACGGGGGAGTGTGTGAGGGAGGAAACGGGGGTAAGTGAGGGGGAAACGGGGCGTGGCAGGCTCATAGCGCAGCATGCCTCCGACAGCAGCGGCCGCTCCACTGCCAGCACGCCGGTGTTGATGAGCCCCTTCCTGGTCATGAAGCGGAGCACCCGATCTAGCTCCTGCACGCAGCGCACGCGCACCAGCCCCCGAACCACGATGTGCTGGGCACACCTCTGAGCCGTCAGCACCTCCTGCACAGACAATTACAAAAAAAACAAACAGAATTTAGGCGATTTGTTTTACAATGAACACGAGTCAGGGAAAAAAACTGAAGGGGCAAAGGGGCTGAAGTCAGCACAAAAAAGGAGAAAATGTGGCTTTAGGTGGGACAAAGAAAGTCACCATTCACCTTCAGACGCTCTAAAACTTAAAAGCAGGTTAGAATGAACCAGCATGCTGGACTCAGACCTGCATCAGCAGCTTTTTAGCATCTGAAAAACACCAGAAGATCTCCAGCCGCAACAGTTGCTCACTGGGCTCTGATCAAGCTGTGATCCAGCTGCAGAGCATCCAGAAACAGCTGCTCAGGTTCTGAGGAGAACCAGGAAACAGGACCACATCAGCCCCTGCTGGGGCCCAGGTGTCATTTTAGTTTTATGCCCCTAAAATCTGGATCAGTCTTCCTGAAGAGGAGAGACAGAACTCAGCTCTGGATGTTTAAAGCCAGGCTGAAAACGTCTGTTTATCTGTGATCTGAAGGCTGGAAATCTTTAGTCTCTTCACTTTTAATTTATATTCTATTGATTTGCTTAATGTTGTTCAGCTTCTTCTCAATTTCCCGATTTAAACTTTTAATGAGGTTTTCCTCTTTAATGTCATGAGCAAAGCACTGCTACTCAGATAAATCTGACTGGCCCTGAAGGCGAGTTTGCCCACCGGCTGCTGCAGGTTTACCGTGCACTTCCTGTGCCAGGATGCCAGGATCAGGTTACGCAGGGCAAGGTACATGGTGGGGTCGCGGGAAAACTCTGGGAACTCGTAAAGCTCGTCCAGCTCCATCATATCCGGCCGCACGCACAGGGCCTTGCCACACTCGTTGGGCTGGTAGAAGGGCTGGAAGTACGGGCACAGGCCTGGAACTGAGGGCATAGCCACTGTTAGCCACAGTTAGCCACACTTAGCTGGTTAGCCACTGTTAGCCAAAGTAAGCCAGTTAGCCACAGTAAGCTGGTTAACAACAGTTAACCGTTTAGACACAGTTAGTCAAAGTCAGCTGGTTAGCCACAGTTAGCCAGTTAGCCACAGTAAAGCGGTTAACCACAGTTAGCCGTTTAGCCACAGTTAGTCAAAGTCAGCTGGTTAGCCACAGTTAGCCAGTTAGTCACTGTCAGCTGGTTAGCCACAGTTAGCCAGTTAGCCACAGTAAGCTGGTTAGCCACAGTTAGCCAGTCAGCCACATTTAGCCTGGGGGTCCTGCTCCCACCGGCTCTGTGCTCTTACTCTGCGGCTGCACGGCTCTGCAGGGATCTGCCCTCAGCTCAGCCAGCGACACGCTGCCGGGCGAGCCAGATGGACTCATCCCCACGCAGTCCGGGTAGTAGGCGGCCAGGAAGGGGCTGGCCGGGCTCTCCTTCAGCAGCGGTGGCAGAATCAGCATCGAATGCCACCAGCTGTCCGTCACCTCGGCCACTCTCTGTGGGGACAACACAGGAAGCAGATCAGGGGAGGTTTTGCTCGCTGGCATGGCGAGCAGAGCCGGAGCCAAGGCAGCTGGACTGCTTCTGGGAACCTGAATACATCTCATCCCTCATCCAGAAAGATGGTTTCTATAAAGAGAAGCTGGCTGCGGACCACGCCTGGGCGAAGACCGAGAGTGAAGAAATGGAGGCTGCCATGGATCACATCAGCTCTGTGGCTCACAGGGAATGATTAAGCCTGAAAATGAGGGATGGTAGCCTCAACATGTTTACAGGAACCTTTCGGCTCACACCGGCCACTCAAACACAAACCGGCTCATCACAACCCTCCACCTCCACGCTGGGGGTGCGTCTACACCAAAAGACTCCCACCAGCTGTCCCAGCCGGACGGAGAAAAAACACTTCTAACTTATTTATTGTATTACTTATTTGTTGTGTTTTTCCATTTCTGCTGTTATAATTTATCACTTTAAACAACTGCTCACTACTTCAGTTTCATTTAGCTGCTTTAAGCCGACTCCCCCTTTAAGAAGCCTTCAGGATGAGAGGAGAAACGCCTTTAGGATCCAAGAAGAAGAAGAGGTCCAGCTGGCTGCTCAACCCAAACTACCTCAACCAGCTAGTGACAAAGGAAATGAGAGAATAAAATTAATTCTGCTGGCTGTATAACACAGAACCTCTACTTAAGTTATGGTACGTCCTGTATCTCAGCCTCCACCTCTACCTCCGTTCTTTAGCCTCTGTGGGACGAATGATAGGAATTACAGTGTATTCTGATGGGAATATTTGAACCAACATACAAATATTTTAACATACAAAGTAAGTTCTGGAAATAGTTCAATTTGTATGTAGAGGTTCTACTGTATTGCCACTTAAGCTCAGCAATGACAGGAAAGGCGTCCCCAGCTCACCGAGTCCTCTGGCTGGGAGCAGTGGTCGGGTCCCTCGCTCTGCAGGCAGACAAACAGAATAACGGGGTTTTAACTGGAATGCTCAGATGCAAGCGGAAAGCAGACGCTTTTTAGGGGTTTTTCTTCCTGCTCACCTTGACGTTGCCGAGCTTCATCCCGCAGCGGTACGTTGCTGCCAGTGAGGCGGTGAGCTGGATCTCCTTGGTCAGCTGACGCCACTTCCTGCAGTCCGGCTTGGTGCACTGAACCTGAAGGGAGCAAGTCAGCAAGGATAACATATCTGCAGATCCTCAGTCCTCCAGGTCAAGCTTGAAAAGTCACATTCAGGCAGCTGGAGGTGAAGTTTTCCTCTGATCCAGAAGCTTCTTCAGCTCTAACTGATGGTGGAGCTCTGAAGTGAATATACTGTAGGTGGAACTAAAGAATTAGGGGAAAAACCAAAGGTGGCTCTGGTCCCTCCTGCTGGGGGGCCATGGAGGTCACCTGGGGGGTTCATAGTGGTTAGGGGGCTCTGATGGGTCGGTAACTCCCTGTCAGAGTGGTTCGGGTCACATATTTGCTGGTTGTTGTTCCTGAAAGTGTTCTGGAAGGAGATGACAGCTACTGTCTGAGACCAGCACCTCTGGTGAGTCATGGTTTCTCCAGGTTAACAAAGACGGCTTCCTGGACCCCTCTTTCAAACCAGCTGTCTTCCTGGGCCAGAATGTGGACTTTGTCCTCCTCAAACGAGTGTCCTTCAGCCTTTAGTTGAGCAGCTGAGTCCTGTCACCTTCGGTTTTCCCCTAATTCTTCAGTATATTAACCTTAGAGCTCCACCATCTGTTAAAACTGAGGAAGCTTCTTGGATGAGATGCGAAACGTCTTCTAGAAAACTTCACGTCCAGCTGCCTGAACTGAACTTTGAGGTGATGCAACTCGGCTTTGTGAGGGAAACCCCCGGCACGCACCCAGAAGGGCAGCAGCTGGTCTGCCATGAAGGCCTTAAGGCTGGGCTCGCTCTTTCCATTGCTGGTCCACACCTTCTTCCAGGAGGCAAAGGTCTCATAGCCGTCTTTGTGACTGTCGGGGGGGGGGGGGGGGGGGGGGGAAGGGGGGGGGGGGCAGAAATGGGCAGCGTTACTGTCTCATTCCTGACTCTCCAAACACAAGCCGCGCCGCTTTCCCTCTACCTTCTGTAGTAGTGGTCGAAGCACTCGTTGCAAAAGTGCTCGCCGCACGACAGGTGATACCAGCGAGACGTGTATCCGTTTTTCGCACACCTGGGGAGACAAGAGGCGCCGGCGTTAATGGCCATCGCAGCGGGCGGCGGACCAGGCCCATTCCTCCCAGAATACCTTTCTGATGCACTTGCAAAGCAGACGGGGTACACGGCGGAGCAGCCGGCCTTCTCACATTTTCTGTACTTCTTCTCTGACTGTTCGTCTTCTTCTTCTGTGTCTGTGGCCTTTCTTTTGCTCTGTGACCCAGAAAAGAATATTTAAATGACCAGAGGAAGTAGTGGTAAGTAAACAGCCAGCAGTCTTAAAAATTTCCAGTAATTTCAGGGTTCATCTGGGTTTCTGCAATGTTTTGTTTTCCTCATAAGCATTTACCTTGTAGATGGAAAAAAATGTATTTGGTTTAATTTCTTAACTATTAATCATTCAGGCCCCTAACTCAAGGGTGAGCCAGTGTTGTGTCCAATTAGCAGAGCAGCAGTTTAGAGTGGATCTTTAGGCTCTTTGTTAGCCGCAGCCTGTCACACAGACACATCATTTGTTCCATTTCTGTAGCTGATGGAGGAAAAACACCAAAGAAAAACACAGTCTGACAGCCAGGAAACAGGATTTCTGAGGACTCCAAAAGAGCTGCTGACTGAAAACTGGGCAGATCTCAGTCTGGTGAGCAACCAGTCCTTAAAACATCTGAGGAAACTAGACCAGTGGAGGACAAAGGAAGAAGAGTTGGGCCTAAAAACTCTCTCCAGCAGACAGATAGTGGAAAAAATCCAGCAAAGATGACCTGAGTGGGTCTGTGACTTTAAATCCATCTATACAGGGGTGTGCTGTCTGATGCAGAAACCCTAAAATGTGTCAGAATTTTGACCACGAGGCTCACAGTGGTTCCTGGGATTAAAACACATGTTTTGTGGTGCGTTTGATGACACGGATAATATCGGACTCCGCAGCGCACCTGTCCAGGTGGCGGATTGTTGGTGCGCTTCACCCGGACGTTGATCTGCCTCCCCGAGGAGCGCAGGCCCTGGCTGTCCCCCGGTGACTCTCCGGAGCTTCTTCTCTTGGCTCTCCGAGCACCGGAGGCGCTCCCGGAATAATCTGTGCTAACAAAAACAAGCCGTGTGTGTTTTACAGAAGCCAGAACAAAGAACTCCTGTTAAAAAAATGCCTTTTTCGTCACTGCTTAAGGCTTTTTATGACACGTGAGCGTATATGTACGCATATTTTGACCAAAGAAGGGGCAATCCATTTGTAAACACGGCACAGGTGGCGACACGTTCACATTACCCAGCTCTTTAAATGAGCCAAACAAATGTCAGCCTCCCACTTTAGCTTGTAGCATGTAGCAAACACCGACCTGCGTCCGAAAGCATTGCCACCAGCCGCTCCTCTTCACAACCCAGGGGTTTTTCACTAGCCGTTTGCTTCTCTGACGCCTCAATGATCTCCTGGAAGCGCGTCTCTTTTATTGTTGTGGGGAGAAATCAATGCGCCGCCGTTATAAAAGAGAGACTTCCTGTGTGAACGAGGAAATAGGCGTTTTTGTTCGGACCTTTTTGGACTCCGTTGCTCTCCGTACTGCTGTTGCACTGTAGCCATGGCAACAGCAGAAAGCTGTAAGGTCCGGGCATTGAAAACGGAGCGAAGAAGGGAGGTGATGGATTATTTTTAGCTGACGTTTGGGAGTATTTAAGCAACGTTTTAGTTAGGTTTTAATTCAGTTTTTGTTACTAACTAATCACAACTCACATTTACACAGTTTTAGACGGAGCTTTTTGGCTGTAAAGATACACATTTCACTTAACGGACCCTCTAAAGGTAGCTAACATTTAAAATGGACTCAAGAAAAGTGCCTGATTATTTTTCTAGTAGTCTGAGAGAAGCACACAAGACCCAGCATCCGCAGGAGGTAAAATCTATAGTTGTTATATAATGATTAAACTGTATTTCTTAAGTATTTTTAGAAGAAAATAGTACAGATATGGAATTATTATTTCTAAAGAGACACAAAAGACTTGCAGAAACAGGGAAATCTGTAGGTTTAAATAACAGGGTTCAGTCAGCTAATTGCGAGGTCATATAACCAATTAAAAACATACATCTCCCTCTTCTAAGAATCTCACACTGTCTCCAAATAAGGAGATGGAACTTGGTCTGATAGATAAGTCCTGCAAATGGAGAAATAACTCTGTGCTGCTTTAAAAAGTACCTATTAACACTAAATGACAGCAGATCTGTCAAAGTCTGGATGCTTTTAATGAAGCTCTGATCCTAAAATGGACACTTTGAGCTCCCAAACATCCAGATTTAACCCCTGTGTGCTCTGTGGCTCCTTTCATAGCCCAAATCCTTTTTCCTCTTTCACAGAATTCCTGTCATTTTCAGGAATTGTGTCTCTCTGCATCCGTTATAGATCAGATAACTGTCAGCATTTCTCATGCATTTATTGTTTCATAGATATTTCTAGCAGCCATTGGCTTTCAGAACACAAATGGACCCTCATGGAGCAGAATAGTTTATTTCTTTGTGTAGTGCTTTGATGGAATGCATTTATAAATACAATTATAAATGACTTTGGCCATGAATGCTAATGCTGCCTGATGGATTTTCTGCAGCCTCCCGCTAAAAGTCTGGACCTCGATAAGGTGGTTCGTCTTTTTGAAGATCCTCTGACTGTAGGTAAACTTGAAGGTTGCTCATTTAATTCTCTGTTTGATGTTCTTGTCCATGTAATTAACTGATTTTACTACAGACAAACTTGAAGGAGAGGCACCTTTTTGTCTTGAAGAAACTACTGAAGAAGAACCAGAATGGTTTTGTATCTTTTTCTTTGGATTTATTCTTTCAAAAATGTTCTCTATAAGAAATCATGCCTCTTTGCAAATGAACTCCCAAACGTCCGTGGCTGAGTGTTTAAGTCTATGATGTACCTGAGCAGGAGTGTCTTTGGGCCTGTTCAAGAGGGGCTTTGCTTCCCTTAAAATGACCTTAAGGAAAGGTTCCAGCTCCCTTTTATCCATCTCTGTATCAACAGTCTTCAGTCAAATGATTATGACACCTTAAAGTATTTTTAAGCTTTTAAGGGAGCTGGCAGGCATATCCAGAGTCCTGAACGTTTGTGCAGAGAAGGTGAATGATCATCCCGAGTATCTGCCCAGTTTGTGCGAAGCCCTTCACATCTGTGGGTGAGAAGCTCAGATGTGTAGAGATACCAGACGAACAGTTTCTGCTCTGATAGAATCATGTGATCATCGGCGTCTGCTCTCAGGCTTCCATTCCTGAAGGAGAAGGCGTCTGACGAGCTGAACTACGCTCAGGATGCTGCAGAGTTCATCTCCCACATTGGTACATAACCAGTTTTTAAAGGCATATCGTCATTGTTCTGTAGATCACAGCTCATTATATTGTATACTTTACAGTTAGCTAATTAGATAGGGCTCTGTTGCTTTTAGTGGGTTGAAATTACTCAAATTAAACTTAATATATTTTTCCATACAGGCCTTAACTCGTATGTTAACAGAAAAACAGTGTTTCTGATCATTTTGAACACAGAGCTTACAAATATATATATATGTGCTTAGTATGCAATGCAAAACAAGCTTGAGCCACAAAAGAACTGTGGAGACAATTTAAAACTGGCGTCCATCCAGGGAGATGCTGTCCAGTCATGGTTGGCGTAAAGGAAATCCATATCATTAGTTATCAGACAGAAAAAAAAGTATTGGTCACATAAAAAACAGAGCCTCTGATGGATGTGTTCCTCTTTCAGGGTTTCTGATGCGGGTTTCTCACTCTGAAGTGAAGCAGAAGGTGGTTGAGTGCGTGAAGTCTTTCTATGGCTGTCTGGGTCAAGTGGAGCTGCCTGATGGTATGGATCACCTCCGCGGGGCACGGCCTCCGACCTTCCCCGCTGACAAGCCGGCTGCCGCTGTGCTTTTGTAACCCCCAGGGCTGAGGTCCACCTCTGCTGGCTACAGGCTGCAACTGCTGGAGCGCAGTGACCTCCCCAGGACGCTGCTGCTCTCCATGGCCTCTCTGGAGAACCGGCCAGCCATCAAGCTGCAGCTCCTGCAGACACTCCAGACCCTCTCCTGCTCCTCTGGTCAGCGGGATGTTCACAAGAGAACACCTCTGTTTGCTGGTCAGTGTTTTTTTAATCACTCATCTTTTTCATTTTGTAAATACAGATGTGAACTGTTCTTCTATTCTGCGTGCACGGGGAGCTGAGATGATCTGCCTCCACATGAACGAAGCCCAGCCTCGTGTTCAGGTCCTGTCCTGCTCCCTGGAAATCCTCTGGAACCTTTTGGAGAGAGGCCGCAAGGAGGAGGTTACCGCTCAGCTCAGCAGCATGGAGTGTGTCGTGTATGGACCGAATAGTTCTGTTCTTCTCCTTTTTCTGCAACATGACCAACTCACTGATGTATAATGTAGAAATCCTACAGATTTGTTCAGTAGCTGCTCTGAAAGTAAAAACCATTGAAGGTGAACGAGTGAGTTTGTGGAGCCAGAAATGACAAACTGTGAGTGTTCTGCTCTATGAGGGTCCATCTGTGTCCCGAAGACCAAAATATCCATAAAACACCAATAAATCTATTAGGAACGCTGACATTTATCTGATTTATAAAGGTAGCAGAGGGACACAATTCCTGAAAATTACAGGAACTCTGTGAAAGTTCAGCTTAAACTGAACAGAGGAAAAAGGATCTGGGCTCAGAAAGAAGCCTCAGAGCTCACAGGGGTAAGAAAGTGTAATCAGTTCGGAATCATTTAGCAGCTGGAGTTGCTACAGGAGGTTTCCCCATGCAGCTCTGAGGCTCGAGAGCACCAGAACCAGGTTTTAAAGCAGTTTTTTCTTGCTGTCTGTTTATCTTCCAGATCTCTGAAAGAAGCTTTCAGCCACCTGATGGTGAGCGCCTCTCAGCATTCCGACCTCCAGCTCAGAAACAGTCTGCTCGTGATCACAACTTTCATTGCTCAGATTCCAAATTCTCCTCTTGTTGTGAGTGCACTCGTTAAAGTGGCGTCTGTGGTGGCCCAGCTGCTCGTGTGTGTCTCTGTTGTGATGACAGTATTTTTTTTGCCTTTCAGGAGAGTCTGTTTGCCAAACAGCTCGTGGGTTGCGCCACTTTTCCCGAGCGTGAGCCCACTCTTTCTGTTCAGTCAGTTCTATTCTCACACTGATGTGCAAATGAAAACTAAGCAGATTTCTTTGTGTTTCAGTGAAAAGTCACAACTCTTTGGACCAGAACTTCAGGTTCAGCTATAGTGACGAAGACCTGAAGACGAAGAAGTTTCTGCTGAATCTGTTGGTTTTGATGTGCAGAGACTCGGCCGCCCTGCAGGTGAGTCGGAGTCTCTCCACGAGCTGTTTAACCTGAACCATAACGAGGTTTATGCCTCTCACTGCAGCTCTACACAGACGAGCTGGTGGTGCTGTTCCTGCTGGAGCTCATCAAGCCGCCCGCCGCCCCCTCTGAGCGCCACTGGTCCCTGGTCCAGCTGGAGGAGCTCCAGCTGCAGGCGCTGGGCGCCCTGGCCAGCGTGGCCCCGCTGCTGTTGGACGACTACATGTCCTGTCAGGGAAACGCCCGCCTGCTGCTGCTGCTGGACTGGTGCGTCGTAGCAGGTGGGCCAGCCACGACGCAGCACACCGTGCTTCTTCTGTGCTTTTGTGGTTTCTTTTGTGGCTCATTTTGCCACAAGTTTTAGTGTGTTTGTGATCCATAACAGAAAAAGAGGAGTCTTTCCTGATCGCTAGAGCTAATGAGCCGGTTTAGTCAGACAGAAAGGTTTAGTTCCAGCTGTGAACCCGTCTCCTCTCTCTGATTTTTTGCCATCTGTGAGAGTGGGTTTCCTCTTTCTTCCCCCGCTGCCAGAGCTCCAACCCGCTGGAGGACGAGGCAGTAAGCAGGCTCAGAAGCGGCTCTGCATCCGAGCGCTCAGGTCTGTGACGTCTTTGGGAGACGAGGCTGTGAACCAGGACCTTTGTGATCAGGGGGCCATCGGCCAGCTTCTGGGTAACTTTAGCTGACGTGCGTCGGCGTTCGCTAACTAATGGATCCACTTCGGTCTGAGCTGTGGCGTTTTCTCAGGAGTTCTGATGGAGATGGAAGCCAGTTCTGCCAGGGAGGACGTCGCCACTGTGGAGATGATGTCAGACATTCAGCTGATCCTCTCAGCTCTGTGTGAGCCTGACCTGCACAGAAAGGTAAACCAAGAGTCTCTGTGATGGTTTACTACCCGTTCTGTCTTGATAGAGGAGCTGGGAGAAGGAGCTCTGTTTAAATGCGGGATGAGCAGAGCGAAAATGAGGTTTTAGGTCATTTTATGTCACCCGTTTGTGTTTCAGGAGCTGTTTGGATCAGAGGGAGTTGAGATGGCACTTCACTTCCTAAAGAAAGGCTCAAGCTTGTTCTACAGCGGACTTGGACACAACAAGCTGCTCCTCTCCACAGTGGACTGTGTGTGGTCAGTTCAATGAACCGCATCAGGATGCTTTATGAAACTGATCCACTTTTAGATCCAGCTCCAACGCTGACCTGAGGTTTTAAAAGTTTATTTTGTAAATACACGTCTGTCAGAAGTAGAGCTTTTAACTTATTTACTCAAGTTATAGTGAAAAACTTTCCAAAAGTACAAAGCTCCCTTTCTGGTGGATAATTCAGGTGGTGTTTCAGTGTGAAGTGAAACTTCATGTTAGATCTGTGAAGAGCTGACAGGGACATCAGGAGATCATCACTGGGCTCCAGATCAGGTCTGAATCAAAAGGGTTAGGCTGAACATGTTAGGTTAGAAATCCCAGATGTCTCTGTTTAATGTGACTGTGAAAAACATTTCCATCGCTGATGTGTGGTTCCACAAAAATCTGCCAAATCTGGAGGATTATATGCAAATGATGCCTAGAAATAACCATAAACCTTTCACTTTCCATCCTGACATCTCAGAGCTTCTTAGGTCTCAGGTTACATCATTATTTCCTGTTTTTTATGAGAAATATCTTTGGTTTCTTAAAAAGCAGAGGTTTCTGTCTGTTTGTCCCATCAGGTCTTGCATAGTGGGCTGCTACACCTCAGAGGATTTCTTCCTGGCTCGCGGAGGCGCATCTCTTCTGCTCGACATCCTCCTTGTACGCAGCAGACTGCTGTGTTAAATATAAAGGATCTCAGATTTGTGTTTAAATGAAAAGAGCTTTTGGATGTTTGCTGTGATGCAGTGAGTGCATTTACAGCAACTCCAGACCAAACCATGGGGCTCTCTTCTCCAGATGGGCCCCAGATGTGTGCACGGCCTGGTGCTCTCCACCCTGATGGATCTCTGCGACAACCCAAACACTGCGTTCTACATCCTGAGATGGGGGGGCACTACCGGTCCGACGGCCCCAGCACTCTTGCTGCAGCTGTGGAGGGAGGAGGAAAGGGAGCTGGGGGTGATCCGAGACCCCCATGGAGTGATTTCAGGTCAGTCGGAAACCTTCAGAGCAAAACACAGAGGGGACGGGGAGCTTTATCTCATCAGAAATACACATTTGGGGTCATTTCTGACAGCCAGACAAGACGGTGCAAAAATCCTGATCAGCCTTTATTTCCTTTCTCTCCTAAAGTGTATCTGAGCTGCAGCTCAGCAGCTTTCTGAAGCTCTTTTCTCTCTTTTTCAGTCCTTGTAGCTATTTTCAGAGGAATATCTGTTTCCTGGTTCAACCACTTAACTCTGAATCATTCAGGCATAAAAAAGACCCCTAACTCAAGGGATGAGCCAGCGTTGTGTCCAACTCAGCAAAGAAGCAGTTTAAACTGGATCTTTAGGCAACAAAATTACCAAATTTTCATTGTAAGCTCAGCATAACCAAACTGACTCTTTCTGCATTCATCTTCAACATATACAGAAATTAGAGACGAGTGAAGTAGGTTAGATGCAATAAATATTGGAGGAACTTATTAGTAGCCAGTCTTTTATTAAGTCCAGACAGAAAGAGTGTGATCCCATCAGGTTTACAGCCCTAAACTGTCCTTTTGTTTCACAGCTTCCTTTGTTGTGTTTGTTTTTTTGCCTGTTAGACCCTCAGAGGCCCATCAGTGCTTTCCAGCAGGGCAGCAGTAGTTTGACTTTTCCTGCGAGCACACCGAGCGCAGTGGTGCTAGAAATATCACAGAACCAGCGGGCAAATATTTACTCCATCCTCTGCTGTCTGGGTAAGACCCGGCCACAGCTTCCAGAACCCCACAGCTGGCTGACGTGGGACAGACTCTGACTCGTGGTCCTCACATCCTTTGCTGGTTCAGGTTTTCAGGAGCTGCGCGGTCTGTCGGCAGATGATCATGTGACCCTCTGCATCGTAAAGGGATATCTGGACTTAAAGGCAAGAAATGTGCAACATGTATATAGACAGGGGCTGGTTAAAGGACATCACTGCTTGCTGAAAAAAGTTGATGAAACAAGATGAAACCGGATTCAAATTCCACAGGAGGGAGTTGTTTTTCAGTCAGATCTGGCTTAATTGTTAGAAAATCATTCTCCTGCATTTCTCTGTGGCGTCATGAAGACAGATATCACAAAGTTCTCACCTTAAAAGTTTTTTTTTCTTTGTGATTTGTGAACCAACACATTTGGTTTGTTGTGTGTCTGGTCTTCATGGTGGTCTCCTCGGGTGCTGCCTCACCTTTAAGAAGCAACTGAGAACTCTGTTTGTCCTCTTACAACAAAGTCACCACCAACTGTACTCATGTTTTACCCCTTTTTTCACATGAACAGAACTCTGCCAGCCTAAAGATCTGCTTTCTCCCTCAACCTGATGTTAAAGCTGTTTGTAGTAAATTGTTCACTAAAAATGTACTTTATTGTTAATTCTTCTGTTTCTCTGTTATTTGGGTTCAAACTGAAAGCATAAATCTAAATGAAACTTGGCATTTAGACTTTAGTTTGAGCGTCTGTCCCGGCCTCAGGTCGGTGAGGTCTGGGCCGAGATGTGCAGGGAGCTGAGCCTGGAGGGCGTGAGGCCCATCAGCCCCGACCGGGAGGCCATGAGCACCATCTGTAGGATGTCAGAGGACACAGCAAACAGCATAGCGGCTGATCAGAACAGCATCCTGCAGTGGGAGCAGAGGGAGGATGCCAGGGAGGAGAAGCTGGTGTACGCAGAGGTGCTGATTTAACACCTTTTATTCAAAGCGGACACATGAATGTTGTGCTTTTAAATCGGATTAGCACCACTGAATCTCTCTGTCACAGATTAAGTCTCACTGGAAGCAGCACGAGCTGACAGAAAACTCCTGGAGAAAATATGTTTCCAAGACTTCTAATTACAAGATCCTTAAGGTGTTTTGCTTTTTAGATACAACCAGAAATAACAACCAGAATCTTTTGAGGTGTTTTCATATCAGACCTAAGTTTCATCTCCTTTTTTTCCAACACAGCAAGAAAAAGCTCAGAGGGAGAAGCAAAAGGAGACAACCAGACCCAAACCGAAGCAGGATCAGGCAGCCGGCCGTCCTGCGCAGGTTTCCACGCTTGCTTTTTGTCTGGTTTCACCCATTCTACAGCCCACAGGGGAGCGTTTGTGCAGGTAATCCTGAGCACAGTGATGCAGAGCTCCTTTTTTCTTCACCTTTCAGAGTTTTATGGGGCGCGTCGTGGCGGTGGAGAGCACAGGTGTTCAGGGTCCTGCTGGGGTGAAGCTGACGCTGGCCAGAGCTCCAGTTAAGACTGAAGCAGCAGCCTGAACCCAGCGGAGCCTCAGCTCTGTCACAGATGGCTTCCCCTTCATGGGAAACCCGACAGAGCTCCTCCTCATTTTTCAGGGTTTGTTTGGGCTGTTTACACTGAGGCAGAAAGTAGACATGACGTCACTGCATGTGCACAAACAGAGGCTTGTTTTCCCAGGCTGCAGCCAGCCCTCGAACTGGCCAAAGACTGGCTCCTCCATCACATCACTCATTCAGCTCCTCTGTCTGGTTCTCATGTGGGTGCAGCGGCCATCTTTAAATTACTCCAACTGAAACTGACCCTTTTTCCGCCCCTCCTCCAGCTTTTTCTGTCTTATTTCAGCCTTTCTGACACAAACTGCTTGAATTCTTGTCAAATAACAACGATTCTCAGATAAACAGAATCCAAATAAAAACTAACAGCAATTAATGATCTGTGATCTTGTTTGTTGGATGCTGATCCACAGAAATAAGACAAAGTGTAAAAGGCTCATACAAACAAACCAAATCAAATCAGACAGCACCATCAGAACACCAAAAAAAGGATTGTTAAAAGTGAGACTTAAAGTGGACATAAAACTGGTTTGATGGCCTCTGCTGAAAAAAGCAGCACATAGACGAGCAAGTTTGATTTGAGTTTATTGATCCTCTCAAGAGAACGGGACTCTGGTCCTGGAGGGCCGCTGTCCTGCATGTTTCAGATCAATTCCCCATTATGAGACTGGAGATGGCTCCATCTTTTAAAGAGATCTGTTCCATCTGAATTATGTGTTTTAAAGCAGGAAACAACTTAAACCTGCAGGCCAGCAGCCCCAAAGCAGAGGCAGATGAGGTAGTTTTGTTTGGTCTAAGAGGAAAATCCTCACAGTCTGTTGAGGAGAGGATGCCGGTCGAGGTCACACTGAGGGCGGGGGGGCCAACTGGAAGACTGAGGAGGTGCCAGTTAGCTGATGAGAGCTCTGATCAAACAATGTGGCAACGGGGTGCACCCCCTGTTGGACCTCCAAAATCAGCCCAACCAACCCTAAAGCCCCCTAACACCTCAGTCTGGCCTGTGTGGGGCAGATTCTCCCTCCATCATCCTTCATTTGTGCACCCAGCGGAACAACCAGCATCACATCAGACGTTTTATGCATAGAATCACTTTCAAAAAACCTGTTTTAACTACTAAATTCAGGACAGTTGTTGAGTACCCCCCCCCCTCCAGTGTTTTTTGGGTTACATAAGTTACTGCAGCGCATTAACACACATGTTCCTTCAGGCGTGCAACACGCCGCACAGAGCCTCTTCTTCTCTTTTGCTGGCTGGATGGTCAAATCAGCCGTGACAGGCTGGAGCTTTTCAAGCTGAGGCGTTCCCACTGTACAAAGAGCAGGGACACAGAGGAGCCTCTCAGAGCGGCATGACAGGAGGACCAGCGCAGGAGCAACCCAGAGGACCTGCGCACCCCCCAAACTGTGAGCTTTCACTTTGCCTAAATGTTCTCAATGTTGTGGAACTGTGTTGCTTTTAAAGGCTTCAGATTTTACATTTAGCTTTGTTTCAACCACTTATTGTGACTTCATCAGAGAAAAAGTGCTCAGAAAATTAGTCATATACTTAAATGTCACAGATGCGTGTTAATAGCTGCATTATGATTAACGTTTGAAGGAATGTTGGTGCAGTTTACAGATTAAAACCAGCATAATCAGGAGGAAAATGACTGTGTGTACTCAAAATAGCACGTTATAGTTAGACAATGTGAATTAAACACACTACATCCACAGGTTTCTATATCAGGACATGTTGAGGTAATCATTAATGCGTTTACCTCCTCACCAGGAGGCTAAATTAAGCTGACCAGACCTCAGATGAAGGACAGCATCTTGACATATTAACCTTTGTTACTGACCAGAGTAAGCAGTATTTTATGTCTTATATGTTAAACATATGAGTTGAAAAGACGACAAACTTTCAGGGTCAGATGGCTGTTTTTACAGAATTAGTTAGAAAGCTTTTGATTCCTTTTATAATGAGTTGAATGCAGCTAAAGATGTTAAGATAAGGTGGATTTATATCGGAAAGTTGATAAGAATGTTTAAAGTGGTTAACATTGTCATTCAGTGTAATAATTGCACTAATCAAAGCAGAGCTGTCACCTTTCCCGCATAGTGGGGCTTACCTGAACCCAGAAACACACAACCCAAAGGGCAAAGTTAGTCGAACTAGGCAGCTCAGAATTCAGTCATTCCTATGTGACACAATCGCCCCCACCACTGACTGTCTGAGTAATGGCGGCTCTGCTCCCCTGCAGGACGCCTCAGCAGCAGGAACGATGCTCCGACTGGGAAGGCTGACGCCTGGATACTTCAGGCTCCTCCAGGTGAGTCTGTCTGAATCGCTGATGCCACCTTTCCCTTTTCGCCTCCACAGCCAGGCTTCGTCTTCATCAAACCATGGGAGGAAGCCGCCTGCATATTTCATGAAGATAGTTTATTTCAGAGACCTTACATAAGCCGCTCACCAGACAGACAAATGTGGTCAGATTCTGGGCTCCTCCTCTTGTTCATCAGCTTTAGAGGACGGCTGGTGCTTTAGGCAGAGTTTAGCCCCGGGGAGGGCAGCTCCAGGCCTCTTTGGGCCGCTGTCCTGCAGGTTTTAGAGGGTTTCTCTGCTTCTACACACCTGATTCACATCTACGCAACATCAGCAATCCAGAGCAGACCTTAACCATCTTTAAAGAAGGTCCACTTCATCTGAATCATGTTGGATCGATGACAGGTTTTTCTAGGAGGAAGGTGGTCTTGCACCAAACCAAAGAAGACAAGAAGGGTCTCAGAAATCAGTTGCAGAAATCAGATTTACAAAATCTCTTGTGGGTCAAAGGTTATTGTCACAAAGTCTAAATGCTGCTTTGGGAGCGTTTCTGTGGAGACTCAGAGGCCGAGTGCGAGGAGCAGGTCGGCTTTAACACGCTGTGCTCACCTGTTCGCAGAGGCAGATGTCGGGAGAGGTCCGGGTGCAGCCGCACGGCAGCATCGTGGAGCCCGTTGCCATGGCGATGGCCACGCTGGGGACAGGGGTGTGTCTGTACAGCGCCCGCCAGCTGGCGACCAATCACTGAGCAGCTCCGGATGAATGTTTGCGAAGGTCAGAGGAGGTCTGTGCGTGAGGAGGCGTCTCTGGAAGGAAAATGAAAGTGTCTCAGGAGGAGAGAACATGTGATTGGGAGCTGCTGGCTGCTCATTTTGTGCACGTCTTTGCAGGAATTTGATAGTTTGCTAACAAATGCAGTTATTTGAGCTGCAGATGTGACTCATTTCTATACAGTTTGCACCAAAACTACACTAAATACGTAAAAGTTTGCAAGAAATTCTCATATATTTGCTTGTTTGCTGATTTTAAAACATTTTTCCTTCAATTCAGTCATTCGGGGTTTATTTTTTGGAGTGTTTAATGTTCCCAGTTGAGATGTAAATCATTTTATTTTAATATTTTTAGAAGCAGCTGTTTTTCACAATTGACCCCTATTTTCTAACTGTTGGTTCTGTAAAAACACAATTCACTATTAAATAAATCTGTTCCAGTCATAGTTCTGCGTGCAGGTGGATGTTTTCATAGTGGTCTGGTTCTCACGGCTCTTCAGTGGGAAATGCGTTTTCAGGTGGCTGCACAGTCTGTTTGGAGCAGTTCATGTGAATTAAAGGCACCACAGGCTCCACGGCATGAATGAAAAACCACAAACCAATCAGAAAAAAGTAGGAAAAAACCCAGATATTTTGCTACTTTAAATTCGATAGCCTTGATTTGTGATCCATTCCATGTTTTGCTGTGCAAGACATTCAAATTCCTTCATTCTTTTCTTAAATTTGATCAGAAAAGTCTATTTGAGCAGATTACATTGAATATATAAAGGTTATCTTATAATTTAGAAGCGAGTCATATAAAAGCCAGAATCTTAAAGGGCACATTATTCTGTCTGGGGGGACTTTTCTCCTATAAAATGCTTTTGGCAGATTTAGACAGTGGAGTGCATCATTCTTTGTTTATTCAGAATCAGGTGTTCGGCATTTACAGAAATAAGATATAAAATATTATTTAAAAAGTGTTGAAGCAAAAGGCTTGACCAAAAACTCAACATTGCATATTTACATTACCAGTTAGAAAAACCAACCCCCTGGTTTTTAATCCATCTGTCTCCTTTTTCGTTTCTTCGTTCCGTCCTCATAGTCCTGAGTTCATCTGACCGTCTTTTATTGATCAAATTAAGTTCCTGTGTTTCGTATTGTTTGTTTTTTTATTGGTTAAACATCTAAATGAGACCTCCGGGCGGCTCCTGCGGTCCTCCACCCAGCAGATGTCCCTTTAACTCCGGGAGGAAGGCAGCCGACGGAGGTTTTCGTCTGGTGGAGGTCAGCTGGTAGGGAACACCCAGCCGGTGGGGCCCACGCTGACTTCGAGCTGCCCAGGAGCGCGAGACAGACGCTCGTGAGGGCGCGCCCGCGAGTCCACCTGCAGCTGAGGATGAGGAGCGAGTCTGTCCGCGCCGCGAGCCGCCGCTCGCCCCCCTCCAGCTGTGCGTAATTGTGACATGCGTGCGGAGCCGGTGCGTAAAGCTCCGTCCGTGCTGCGCTCATCCCCAGCGGGTCCAGAGGCGGTCCGGCCCGTCTGAACATGGCTGTGCTCGGCCCCGCGCGGAGGCCAGCGTCCTCGTCGCCTCGCGCGGGCTTGTTGTGCCTCCTAACCCTCGGCTGCCTCCTCGCCGCGTCCGCGGCTCGCAACGAGACGCACGAGGAGCCGCGTCACCAGCCCAACTCCACGGACCACAGGAAGGCTTTCCCCGTCCTCGCCCTCAACTACGAGCACGTCAGGAAGCCCTTTGAGATCTCTCTGTGGATCCTCCTGGCCCTGCTCATGAAACTGGGTGAGTGTTCAGAGCAGGAGGCCTCACGCAGACATCTGATTTCTACCCCAGACATCAAATTAAGGGCGAAATGCGGAGTTTCCATCTGATTAAGTTGCTTGTTTACGGAATAATCAACAAGTTCCTATTTTACCACCACAATATAAATAGTAAAAACATATTAATCAGTCATGTCTAGAATGTTTCGCTTATTAAAGTGTTTTTCCAGCTGAATAAATTAACTTGAATATCAGAATATCATCAGAAAGATGTTGACTCCTATCAGAAAAACAAGCAAACACCCAAAGCTCAGAAAAACACACTGCTTCAGTGTTTTGTCTCAGTTTTTGTTCAGTAACTGCATATAAAGTGGGAAATATTGTTTTTTTAGACCTCAGAGTATGAAGAAGGGGCTCTTTTTCACACCTGACCAGGCCTCCACAGCTGAGCTTCAGGAGCTCATTAGTGATGCTGGCTCTGCCAGTGGCTTCATGGACTATTATGGGGCAGAGAATTACTGAATTGTATTCTAAACGTCAGTAAAATAAGTATTATAACAAATTTTCTCTTTTAAAATTTCAATTACTTCTCATGTTTTGCTTCCCGGTCATTCTCCAATATAACGCCAAAATCAGGCATTTTTCTAGTTTTATTCCATTGAAATTATAATATTGGAAAGTTTAAGAAACAAAAATGGTTAATTTTAAAGAGAAATATTTCAAAACTGGCTTTTAAAATATATCTTTGCTTTTCTTTTAACATGGAGATGAAATTTGGCTTCAGTTTTCTGGTTTTAAATCCAGAACCAATCAGATTAATCAGAAATAAACAAATGAAATTAAGATAACTGTTTATTTTGGGCAAGCCATGTGGAATCCTTCAACTCCTGTGAGAGTTTCTACGCAGAATAATTAAAGCGATGAGTCAAATCTCTCGGGGGGGGTTCTATTTAAACTCCGTTGCGACCTTTAGCTCGGCCACAGCTGCACTCCTCCTTTGGAAAAGTGTCTCATTGAGAGGGTTTAATGTCTAATTTTAACTGGACAATTCAGTTTGTTTAATCAAATCAGGAGTCAGCGACTCCACAAAAGCCTAAATTTGTCTCCTTGTTCAGCTGTTTTTACCCATCGAGTGGCATTTTTAAACAGATGTAACTCAAAATCCAGACGTCCACACCAGCAGCAGCTGAAAGGCCAGAAAGGACATAAACAACCTTAAAGGGCTGTTTGGAGAAGTTCTGGGAAAGAGAATCCGTTTTTCAGCATCAGTTTATTTCTGTGAAGTCACACTGGGGTGAACGGTTTGGTATTTTTTTCAACTTTTTAACTCTTTCAGCTCTGCTCTCTCCATTTTTTTTAGATGTTGGGGTTGAAACTGAAAAGAATCCGTTAGCCCCAGGGAGGTTTGCCCTTCCTGCTGACATCACTTATCGTCCTTTTGGGGTTTTGTAAGCAAATCCCATCGTACTCTGGGACCTTTCGCCTCCCAGTGAGTTCACTTCCTGCTCTGAGGAGCTTCAGCTCTGATAAAGACGCAGTGAGACGTTGTGTTTGTGGCCCTGCTAGCGAGCACAGAGGAGCCTCTCAGAGGTCTGTTATCTGTCGGCCCGGCTGCTGCCTCTGAGGTCGGCCCTGCTTCCTGCCCCACTGCGCCGCCCGATAACAAAGATCTCAGTGTGGAGAGAAGGAAAAAGGCCAGAAAAGCTGCACACAAGGCCTCCAGCTGCACCGTCGTCCATCACAAAGGCCCCGGCGGGGGTCACATGACCCGGTTAATGTGCAGCTGAGAGCCGAGCGCAGCAGCCTCTTCCCGTTTAACAATATCGATTTTCTTTTCCTTTTAAATAAGCTTTTAAATGTTTTACCATCTTCCATAAAATGCACTTGTCTCACCAGAGAGCATTTGAAATCCAGCTTCTGAAAACTGGACTAACTCACCCAGATAATGAACTCCTCCTTCATCTAAATGCGTTTTCATCTTTTAGTGAAAACATCATGTTAAAACGGGTGAATTTTAGATAAACTGACATGTTTTTTGGGGGCGATTTCCCAGCAGAGCTGTTTGGAAGCTCGTCCAAACTCTGGTTCGAGTAAAAGTGTGGGTGTGAAACTTTTTGAGGGCGTGGCATGAAGAGCAGTGCATTGTGGGTATAGGTATAAAAGAGAGGAAGAAAAAGGTGACAGAAAAAGATGGAAAACATCTCCTGGGCAGGGTAGAAAGCCAAAAAGATGCAGAAACTTTGTTTTTTGGTTGGGTTTTAGCATCTTAACAGGACAGAAGCAGCTCACAGAGGACAAAAAGAGGAAAAGTAAAATGACAAAATTCAGTACAGAATATAATATACACTCTAAAACTAACCTAAATTTATTGAAATGTATAAGATCCGTTTCCCAGATTAAATCCCAGATAGAATCCTGTTTCCATGTGTGTCTGTAGGGTTCCACATCATTCCCCGAGTGTCCCATGTGGTCCCAGAGAGCTGTCTGCTGATCTTCGTGGGCCTGCTGGTCGGCGGCATCATCGAAGCCATGGAGGAGAAGGCGCCCGTCCTGGACTCCAAGCTCTTCTTCCTCTACCTGCTGCCCCCCATCATCCTGGACGCCGGCTACTTCCTGCCTATCCGGTCTGTTGTGGAGTTTTGTAAAAGTTTTTTTTAGTCTCAGTTGCTCTGAAGAAATAAGGAATAGAAGTTTATCAAACGGAGAAATCTGCTTTTTGTGTTGGTGTCGGTGTCTAGTGTCTTTTTTCCCCCCTTTTCTCTGCTACTGGGTCCCAAATAATATACATAATATACTGTTTCTTATTAACTTTTTTTAAAATTATTTTTTATTTTCTTTAATGTATTTCTTTATTGTTTATTTATACATATTTGTTCCCCCTTCTCTCCCACCAGGTCCCAAAAATGGACGTAATATACTGTTATATACTTTTTAAACATTACAAATATTACTTTTCTTGGTATGTTTTGTTTATCTTCTTAATCTCCCAAACATGTTCCTAGTTGCTAATAACTTCATTCATATAAAAAGAAAAAGTAATGAACAAAAAAAGACAGCATTTGACCAGAATATATTTAATTGAACAGTTTTGCTAACTGAAAAATGTTTTTTTTTTTAAAGAAAAAAGGGAAACATCAAACTTTGCGTTTTGATTGCACAGAAATGAGCATCACTGCTATTTATTGGCCTCAGAATCCATCAGGGAGGCCTGATCTCCCTTTAAGATGAGAAAGATGTGCTGTGGACAGTGAACACTGAGCACTTAAATGTGCCACATGAAGTCATTTTTTACCCATTTGCTGCTGAATCTGATGGAGACAGAGAACAGGAGTCGAGTTTAATCGTCTGCGTCTGTGCTGATGGGTTTTTTTTCCTCTGAAGGTCCTTCACAGAGAACCTGGGCACCATCCTGACCTTCGCGGTGGTCGGCACGCTGTGGAACGCCTTCTTCATCGGCGGGATGATGTTCGCGGTGTGCCAGATAGAAGCGGCCCAGGTGGGCCACGTGGGGCTGCTGTCCTGCCTGCTGTTCGGCTCCATCGTGTCGGCCGTGGACCCTGTGGCCGTGCTGGCCGTGTTCGAGGAAATCCACATCAACGAGCTGCTGCACATCCTGGTGTTTGGCGAGTCGCTGCTCAACGACGCCGTCACCGTGGTGCGTGGCGCAGAAAGGCCGATGGGGATTCACAACAAACCCACAGGCCGGCTCACAGATGGGCGGAAATCATCCTAAAAGCAGGGATCACCGATCCCAAGTCCCACCTGGAGAGTCCAGAGATGAGAAAAAACACCATTAAGCTAGATAGCAGAAAGCTGAGGGCAGCATCTATGTTTTTCTTTTTTAAAAACATGTATTTAGTGAGATTTTGTTATTCAAAGGGAACAACTACAATACAAGCAGGCAAATTGTAGCCTTCAAAGACACAAATGTGAACGAGTAGCCATACAGCCCATAAAAAAACATCAACAAGAGTATGTCCTACCATAAAATTGAAATTAAAAATTGAATGAATTAAAAAATATATACATAATTAAAGTAAAAATAATCAAATAAATTAATGACATAAGTTAAAATAAAACAAAATTAGGTTAAATTAAAGATGTTTTTACTCCTAAATTGGAGAAAGCAGTTTTCAAATGTGGGGTCGAATCAGTAAATTTAGACCCAGCAAAACTACTTTGGTTTCACGTTCATTTTAGTTTGCAAAAATTGTAGTTTTCCCCAATTTTAAATCAGAAAGACGGTCATTAGGGGCAAAAATGGAGCTGGGCTCTGGCTGGAAAAAATTGACAGTCATCTGCTTATAAACAGAATTAAATCCCATATTTATTTACTATAGACACTTCAAAAAACTTTTTTTGTTTTTCTCATTTATTTTAGTTTTTCTTTGGTGCTTTGAGACCAGGTTAAATTCTTAGGCAATAAAACTATTTCTGATTGTGAAATGGTTCCAAAAGTTCCTAAAGATCATCCCTAAAGTACATTTCAAGAGTTTTCTGTCACAGGAAAGAGGGAAAAAAAGGCAGAAAACTCCTCTTTTGCCTCACTTATGATGAATTATTTGAATATCAATGTTTTTTTTTAAATCACCAACCTGTATTTGTAAGACAAGAGCAGCTTCTGTTGGTTTAAAAACATCATAAAGGAACTCTTTCTCTGCAGGTACTGTATCACCTGTTTGAGGAGTTCTCCCACGCTGGGACGGTGACTGTGGGCGATGCCCTTCTTGGCGTGGTCTCCTTCTTTGTGGTTTCACTGGGAGGCATCACGGCAGGCGTCATCTATGGCGTCCTGGGGGCCTTCACGTCCCGCTTCACCTCCCACACGCGTGTCATCGAGCCCCTGTTTGTCTTCCTCTACAGCTACATGGCCTACCTCTCAGCGGAGGTCTTCCATCTGTCGGGGATCATGTCGTGAGTAGACCAGCCACCAGTCTCTGTCCTCTGGTTTTGGATGTGTCCCTATGAAAGTCTTTGCCTTAACCCATGTTCAAAATGTACATGAGTGTTAAAACCACTCAGAACATGAACCCAAACATGACTATTTCACTCAGGCTTTTACCTCCCAGCCTCATAGATGTGACAATTCCTGTTCAAAAAGGCCTCATGAACACACACACAGACCATTTTTGAGGTCCTGTGGGATTCTGGCTCTTGCATCCTGTGTTGCATTCAGTGCTGGTAGAAAGCTGGGGCATCTGGGTTCTCTAGAATAGAAGTTATTACTCAGGAGGATTTGCCTCATCAGAGGAGCATGTTGACTTATCTTTAAATGCCTCTAATCGGGTCTGTTTGCCGACTGGAGCATGGCCTGGTTGTCTTTGTCAGTAAGACCTCTCCATCCTTTCCTTCCACTCACATCTCAAACAGTTTGATTGCCTGCGGTGTGGTTATGCGGCCGTATGTGGAGGCCAACATCTCCCACAAGTCCTACACCACTGTCAAGTACTTCCTGAAGATGTGGAGCAGTGTGAGTGAGACGCTGATCTTCATCTTCCTCGGGGTGTCCACAGTGAAGGGTCCCCACAACTGGAACTGGATTTTTGTAACCTTCACGCTTGTCCTGTGTCTGGTGTCCAGAGTTTTGGGTCAGTACGACAAAATGGTGATCAGACATGAGTGTATTGGGGCCTTTTGTTGTGTGTAAACATCTTCCTTAACCAGATGACGACGTGAACACATCTTATCCTCCCTGGTGTAAACGAACCAGGATCTTTTTTACATTATCTGCTGGTTAGAATCATATTTGGCATTAACCACTGTATACTCTACCTGTAGACACTTTTATAATCAAAATAAATATTAAAACCTGGAAAGACAAAAAGTTAATTAAATAAAACCAACCTGTTACACGGAAAGGTTAGGCTAGTAATGGTTAGAGATGTTTTCCCTTCCTGTTAAAAGATTAATCTTCAGGTTTATTTAATTATTTATTTATATAGCATGTCAGAAAGATTCCCCTGAAATAAACCCATGAAATGTGGCACTGGCCTTGATGGTTCATCCAGGAAGATAACTGCTAGGATAGGTCATAATTATAGTCAGTTCTAAGGTAAGATGCATTCAATTCAGATTCTGGTCCTAATTTAACTTTAACTCTCTGCTGCCTTCCGTCATATAAGCATGAATTCAATCTTTTATAAACTCACTGAAACTGTTTTTGTGGGTTTCAGGAGTCATTGGTCTCACATTCATCATCAACAAATTCCGCATTGTGAAGCTGACCAAGAAGGACCAGTTCATCGTGGCCTACGGTGGCCTGCGAGGCGCCATAGCCTTCTCGCTGGGATTCCTGCTGACCGAAAACGAGACAAAGCACATGTTCCTCACAGCCATCATCACCGTCATCTTCTTCACAGTCTTTGTGCAGGTGAATCCTCTCACTAACCGGCTCTGAAATTATAATGAAAGAACAAAAATATTTACAAAATATTAAGCATTTACAAACAACTATAAAACTAAATGCTACTCACTCTATGAACTAAAGTAAAGCAGCAATTCTGTGTGTTTGTATTGAACAAAAACAAGGCAAAGTGTTTCTTATTCAAAATATTGGACACTGGCTTTAAATTAGGGGATGGGATTTAGTCAGATTAATAATAAGAAATGGAGAACAAACTCTGTGCTACCTTAAAAAAGTTCCTCTTCCTCTAAATGAGAGCAGATCTCTTAGTCTGGATGCTTTTAATAAAGCTTGGATCCTAAAATGGACTTTTTGAGCTCCCAAACCTTCAGATTTAACCTCTGTGAGCTCTGAGGCTCCTATCTGAGCCCAGATCCTTTGTCCTCTACTCATTTTTGAGCAGTCCGATCCTGCCTTGGACGTTAAAGTGCTCAGTCGGGATACATTTCTGAGGAAAATGACCACAAACTAGGTGTCGACCTCAAACAGCGTGGCTGAATTGCAGAACTCTGCTCAGTTTGTAACCGATGGCGACAAACTGGATTTGTTTTTAGAAAGTTCCTGCTGCATGTTTTGATTCGGTCGTTTCTCTGCTTAGGGAATGACCATCAGGCCTCTGGTGGAGCTCCTGGCTGTGAAGAAGAAGAAGGAAAGCAAAGGGTCGATTAACGAGGAGATTCACACGCAGGTGAGACCTGGAAACCACTGAGCTGGACAGATCTACAGTTTTACTACTGAAAGCAGTCCTGTCATTTTTATAAAACTGATTTTAAATGTCCATTGTTTATTTTAAAGCTCCTAGTGGCCTCCCACCCTATAATTTATCTGAGCTTTTAACAGTCCATAATCCCAGTGGAGCTCTGAGGTCAACAAATCAGATTTCTCTGGAAGTGCTGAGGTCAACATATAAACTCTGGGATGACCGATTAGGATGGCTTTTAGCATCCAGTAGATTACACTTTTATCTTCCTAGATTTAATTGTATTGTTTTTCACTGTTCTTTCATTGTTTTTTTTTTTGTTCTTACTTATCCTCCTTTTTATTTATCTGCTGTGAAGCACTTTGGTTTACCGAAAGGTTGAAAAGTGCTTTATAAATATAGATATAAATTCTACATTTAAAAATAACACGTGTAATTAACAAAAGTATCTACAAACAAATTTTGCCCCAGTTCCTGGACCATCTGCTCACAGGAATCGAAGGCATTTGTGGTCATTATGGACATCATCACTGGAAGGACAAGTACGTTTTTATTCAAACTTTTCTTCTCCCTCTTTCTTCTTTTTATCTTTTATTTATAGACTTTAAAAATCTCTCTTTAGAAACTTCCACACGATTTTTATTCAGGCATAAATAAAGATATCCATCTCTCTCTCTCTATCTAATGGGTTAAATATATATAAAAATCCATTCAATGATTGTGTCTCATTGGGTTTTAGGTAACTATTTCTAATGAGTTTCAAGCTAAATTATAGGTTAAAGAAATGAATAAATGACCAGATGAATTCAACACTTTCCCATCTGTCTTTAATCCAAGAGTAAAGACTGATGTTTGTTCCTCATTCAGGCTGAATCGTTTCAATAAGGCCTATGTGAAGCGGTGGCTGATCGCCGGCGAGCGCTCCACCGAGCCCCAGCTCATCTCCTTCTACAACAAGATGGAGATGAAACAGGCCATGATGCTGGTGGAGAGCGGCAGCGCCGGAAAGCTGCTGCCGTCCGGCTCCTCTGCCTCTCTGCAGTGAGTCCGTTTGGTGCTTATCTTCCATTAATTAACATTTTCGGCCCATGAAACCTGAAAATAACTAAAACAGGCTTCATCACCAGATGTCACAAGAATGATAATCTAAATCACATTAATCAACAAAGTCACAGAAAAATGGGCAAAATTGTGGAAACATTTAAAGAGAAATAAACACATTGAGACATACCGCATAACACATAAGTGTTTATATATATTTTTTATTTTCTGCTATTGACTTTAGACTCAATAAAAATCTATTCAGCAACAATCTAGAAAACTTTGAGGAAAACTTTATATATTAGCAACATGAAAAGGTGAATTTGTGATTCATAACTAAAATGTATATTATCCTTTACTTATAGTCTTTATATCGTCTGATTCTACTTATTCATGTTAAGAACAAACAGCTTTAATAGAAGCCACAGAGCTAATTTATATCCGTCCATTTTATACTGGCTGTTTTTCTAATTTTTTAGATTTTTACTTAAATTATGTTAAAATCAATATTTTTGTAAAGCTGCAAATAAAAGTGGACAAAATGGAAGAAAATATATCAATAAATGAATAGTAAAGAACATATGGAAGCAGAAAATGAATTAAATTTTAAGAATACTACATAAAGAAAGAGCAGAAATAACTCAACAAATGTATTTTTGGAATATCAAATTAGCAGTTTCATCATTTTTGTTTTATCTTTGCATCTAAGATCATTTTCATGTTTTCTGCTCGTCCTTTTCTGTCTGATTCATCCGCAAAGCGCCTCTCAAACCGCAGCCTTGAAGGCCCTCAAAGCTTTTTCTGTGGTTTTGCTCCACAGAAACCTCCAGCAGAGGGAACCCGCCCGGCGCCGAGCCATCCCCAACATCTCAAAGAGCCGGGAGGCGGAAATCCGAAAGGTCCTGCGGGCCAACCTGCAGAAGACCCGGCAGAGGGTGAGACAGCCGGACGGTCCGGGTCCCCCAGACTCTGGGTGCTCAGTCCCCCCAGCTCTGCTGACGCTCGTAAAAAAAAAAAAAAAAAAAAAAAAACACACTTTGCCCCCTTAGTGATGACCAAACCAGCAGAATCACCATGTCAGGACACATGCTTGCCAACTAAAAACGTATTTGTTCAGGATGGCTTTTGGCATGTAAAATCTCTAGATACTGGGTTCTGTCACCAATGTGTCTTTGTATATTTCGATAGTTTGATCTGTTTTTTATTCTGCAAAGCACTTTGGTCAGCTCCGGTTGTGGTAAAGTGCTATATAAATAAACATTGATTGATTGATTGGTTCTGCTCCTCAGCTCCGCTCCTACAGCCGCCACGACCTGTTCATGGACCCGTTTGAGGACAACATGAGCGAGGTCCGCTTCAGGAAGCAGAGGGTGGAGATGGAGCGGAGGGTGAGCCCCGCCTCGGCCGCCGGCGCCTCTGCAGGAACGGCGCCCTGCTGACGGAGATTTGCTTTGTTTTGTTTTGTTTGGCTGGCAGATGAGTCACTACCTCACGGTCCCAGCGAACCGCCAGCAGACTCCACCAGCGAGGAAAGTCTGGTTTGAACCAGGTGGGTGACCAGAACTCACAGTAGGAGGTCGGGAGGGTTAAAGTTCAGAGTTGAATTGAATTGAATTGAATATACTTTACTTTATTGATCTCCAGGGAGAAATTGACTTCCAGTACAGCCCGTACCAAGATCAAACAAACAAAACACATAGACACACCAGTTCGGGAAGACTGAGGGCAGCCACACAGGAGGGCGCACCAATTTTTCTTCAGAACAAAAAGAATACATTGGGAAAGCGGTTGCAGGAAAGCACAGATACAGTCAAATCTCAACATCAAGGACACATAGGGAGGGAGGGATGGGGGGTTGGAAGGAGGGGGAAAGGTAACAGTGAGGCAGTGAGTCCAAGGAATGCATGAGTCGATGGTAAAATCTCACCTAAAAACAGGAACACTAAAACCCCCCCGACGCTCAGTGTGTTCAGGCTTCTGATTGGACCAGGCCGTGTTAGCCTGATTCTGTTTGAGGAAAGGATTCAAACCAGGGCTCAGTCATCCAAACGGGCCAATGGGAGCAGGGTGTGCTGTCCCATGTGACCTGGGAAAGGAGAGGATACTGTGTGAGATCCATTTAAACGGAGGACAAATATCTGAGTGGGGAATTCTTTGGAAAAATCAAATTTTTTAGATAAAGGAAAATAATTGATGTGTTGAAAGAGCTCCGAAATCTCAGCTGTTTTTTTTACATTTTTTTTAAATCTTTTCAGCCCTATTTTTGGCCTTCTGAGCTCTTACTTTGGTCCATTTTCCTTTTTTGTCCTTTTGGTACCCAGTTTTAGATCTTTTCCATGCATATTCATGGTGTCATTCAGTTTCTGGAAGGTTCAAGTTCAAGAGAAATACTCAAATGATGCCAGATGGGGTCAAAAACTGAATTTAAGTGGATAGATCAAAGTGAAAAACAGTTTATACTCTTGTTAATGCTCCTCACTTCAAACTAAAAATCATTCCAGTCAAAAGAAACCTAATTAATACCATTTAATTGGTTTGGTTGTTTTTGTGTAAAATGCGTCGCTGACTCGCTGCTTTCTTTCTTTTCTTTTCTTTCCTCCAGAGCACAAAGTTTACACCTATGACGACAGCGTGGGCCCCGCAGGCCAGGCCGCCCCTCCTGACCCTGGCCCTCCTGACGACGTCGGCCTGGTGATGGAGACCCGTCGAACGGGCGCCACGCCGAGGCCCAAAGAGCCTGACGACCAGGAGGACCAGCTGAAACTGGCCCGCTGCCTCAGCGACCCCGGCCCCAACTGATGGGGCCCCCGTCTTGACGGTGCCACCAGGCTCCTGGACGGAGCAGAGGCCTGACATGTATCACTTTTATTCTTTGGTATATGAATTTATGCAACATTAATAATATTTTCTGACGTTGTTTGCATTATTACCAAAGATTGGCCCACAAGACATTTCAGGTTTTGTTTTCGAGCCTCAAATTAGCCAAAAAAACTCCTCCATGCAGTCACAGACGGAGCGCTTGTTTTAACCATCATCGCTCACCGGTGGGGTGGAGTCATACCTACCCGTCAGATTTCTGTCGGGGGTTATGATAAAAACACTGAAAGTGTTGGAGAAGAAAATTCTGTTTACTACCATGAAGAATTTGTGGTTTACATAAATCCTGCCGACTCATTCATTCATCCAGTGCCATTAGTGGGTTCCTTTATGAGCAGGCCTCGTTAAGCTGTTGTATTATCACTTCTGGTTGTATTACACCAAACTTATCCTCCCTCTGAGCCCTGTCAGTTGTCATAAAACACGAGTTGTCATAAAACCTCATTTGAGGAAGTTGGGATGAAGATCACAGTGTAATTTCTCTCCTATTTAAACATTGGCCATATAAAAACCTCCATAAATATTTATTTTTTTTATGGCTGAGAGCAAAGAAAGTCATTACAGCACCTAAGCACAACACAAGCAAGGCATAATTTATTTATACTTTCACTTTGTAACTAATGGATTCACATAACTGTGATCCAAACCTTTACCAATATAAATATGTAAATAGAAATGTTTTAGAGACCAAAAAAATCTTTAAAGTGTGTTTATTGAAAGGGGATTGTGGTGTGTAATGTGGCATCAGGATAAATGTTGTGATTAGTGCACAGAAATTGTTTGAAAATGAACATACAGGAGGGATTCTGTGTGATTAATGTAGACTAACATGGCATTTACCCTCAGTTGCCACTAGGGGGCTCTCTAAAAAAGGACCACAATCACTTAGATCACCAGCTTCTCTCAAAGTGTGAAATAACACACGTCTCTTTAAAGATATAGCGCTGTCTTAAAAGTCCTAATTAAGCTGCAAACATTGTTTGGCCGAGCTCTGTGAAAACACTTAGCGCCGTTAGCCTTGCAAAGCATGCCTCAAAGTGTTTCCTCAGGGACAGGCTCATCATTTCTCAGCCAGCTGCTTAATGATGTACCTTTTTTCAGCCTAGAATGTGACGATAATGTGTTTGAGCTTCAGTGTTTTCAGTAAACAGGGTGATATTTGTCCGTGGCATGGGAACAAAGTTATGTCCCCACTAACTGGACGTGCCTCCGGACTTTAATCTGGAGGTGAAATGTTGATGTTTGCACCTCACAGCCCTGAACTGCCCGAGCTTCTGCTGCCTGCACGTTTGCCTTAAAGAGTTTGGCCGTTGTTTGCAATATTTTTGTATGTTTTGTGAACATTTTCATCAAATGAAGGAAAGCTTTACATCCAATGTGTGATAAAATAAAGATTTAGTGTTGGTTGTGTGGGATTTTTTTTTAAAGAGAAGGATGCAGAGGGAAATAACTGATGGAAATGAAAAGGAATTTTGCATCGCTCAGTGGGAGGTGAATGATATCAAATACAAAAAAAAGCTAATCAATGACCCATTACCCATGTCAAATCCAATTATTACATGTTTATATAAACTGATTACATTTGTACAAATGGCCAATCGATTTTTGATAAAACCAGAAAAGGGCATTTTATTTTTATTTTTTTTGGCTTTTTCTCCCAGCAAATGCCTAATAAAAGGGATGATCAGTCCGCTCATGGTTTCGTCTGGCTGTTTGGGGTTGAAGCTGCAGGCGGCGCTGTGGCGGTTGGTCACTCTTTCAATAGAAGAAGAGTGCAAAGGCGCCTTGAAATAGCGCATGCGCTGTGCAGTCTCTCTAGGCTCGTTTACCTTAGAAAAGATTTTATTCTGACGCGTTTGGAACTGTATGTCCAGATACATGAGGCCTCCAAACTCTTCTTTGTTTGTTAGGAACATCTCCGATGAGTCCAGGTGAGCTCTTTGCATATCCGCATGTAGTTCATTGACCTACTTAGGTTGATGGCATCCGTCCGTGTTAGCTAAGCAGCTAGCCTTAGCCTCCTCCTCGGAAGAAGACGCGTGCGCGTGAATGCTACCGCTTCTGTAAAAAACAAAACAAAAGGCGAATCTCATCCGCTATGGCTGTAAAATGTATTTTCCTCCCAAACTGCCTTCATGTGTTTGCTTTCGTCCCTTTAAGTGGGCCTTTGTGTCTTTTTTACATCTATAATAAGCTGAATAAGCTAGCAGTGGTAAAAAGCTAACTTAGGCTAACAAACAATGTTTTTACCGGAATATTTTGGTCAGTCTTTCGGAAAAATGCGTTAAATACTTTATAAACGCATATTGCAATTGAATGACCATCTAATTAACAAAGGAAACCCAGCGTTTCTGAGCTTCCCATTAAAAACGATATAACTGCTATTTTTTTCATCAGCAAACAATAGCTAGTTGTTTTTATATTTGATCTAAAAAAACAAAACAAAAACAGAGCCTTAATTATGCTTCCCTGTTATTTAACGCACATTAAAAATAAAAATCATAACTCTTGTAATTTCTCCAACACAACTGTTTGATACACTTTGTTAGGTTTTTCTGTCCATATTATTTTCAAGATTCTTAATCTGTCATCCGTTTTGACACATTTATACCTATTATTGAATATAACATTGTAAGAAGTCTTTTGACTTTTCATTTGGCAGCTGGGACTGAAATCCCCATAAAAAGTAATAGTTTGTGAAGAGCAGTGTCTCACCTCACAAATGTACATAAAAATTAATTGAATGTTTGATTTATAAAATAGGGAGTTATATACATGAAAATGAAAGTATTGTGTTTTTATGGGTCTTTCTTAAATGTCTGTTTATGTTATCTGATGCTTCTGTGTGTTTTGCCCTGTCATTAATCCATGTATGTTTTGTTTTTATGTCCTGGGAGGCTGTTTTTGTACATTTCTGTAGATACTAATGTAGTCTGACTTTGGCTATCAAAAGTGGGACAGTTGACCCAAAAAAAGAGCAGCAGAGTGTGGGTTGTCGCTCTGTCCTGAATATGAGCGGAAGCCGACATGCATCCAGCACAAAACGCTGAATGTTTCGTCTACATTTTGTTTTGTGTGGCTCTGTACACAAGTTCTGATCCAGACTTCTGATGTGGTCCAGAGCAATAGTTCCCTGAAGCTCTTTTCTCTCATTTTCAGTCCTGTTAGCTGAGCATTTTCAGAGGAATGTGTAGTTTCTTTGTTCAGTCACTAAACTATGAGCTCTGAATCATTCAGGCAGAAAAATGGCCTCTAACTCAAGGGATGAGCCAGTGTTGTGTCCAACTAAGCAAAGAAGACCTTTGGGACGTCCTTCAAGAAGCCTGCAGAGTTGCTTCTGGGGATTCCTTACAGAAAGGACACACAGCTGCTGGCAGAGGGCTCAGAAAGGGGCTCAGAGCGGAGATGAATCACTTTGAGCAGCACATTTTGGATTTCTCTTTATAACAGAGCAGTTCATAGAAAGCCGAGCATCCATCTGAACATTTAGCCGCTCACACTCTGCTCTCTTTTTAAAACCACCAGCCAGTGTTTGTCTGAGCTGATGGAACAAACATTAAAACAAGCTTCTTTGGGTCCAACTGTCCCTTTAGCGTGCTGATAATGTAGGCAGACGTACCTATGATGGTCCGTTGAGTCATATTTGTATTTACGGTGTTCAGGCCTGAGGATTTGCGGCGTGAGTTTGGCCGCTATGGGCCGATAGTAGATGTCTACATCCCACTTGACTTCTATACACGTCGACCAAGAGGATTTGCATACATTCAATATCCTTTCCCAGCGAGTCCAAACTGTCTCCTGCTAACGAGTCACTGTTTTCCTTTCTGCACAGGTGCTTTGCTTTGTGTTCTGATTTCTTCTTTCACCCAGTTTGATTGAAAATCTAACACACATATTTCTCTGTTATTGCTTCAGAAATTGTAAAAGCATCCACTTGTGGGACCGGCCACAAAGAGTAACAAAGACCCGTGTAGAGTAGCTGTAAAGACCAGTCACACACAGACCTGCAGGATCAGAGGGAGGGAAAAGGTTGAACAGAGAAAGTAAAGCACGAAGAGGAAAAGGGAACCGAGACAAAGCTTGGAAATGGCGGCAAAGAATGGGGAAAAGAAAAGAGGTTTAAGAGGAAAAAGCAAGCAGGAAACCCAAGTCTCTCTGGGAGTCGATTAAAGAGTGTAAAGATCAAGATGAAGTTCAAAGCCGCGCGTGGGCAAAGGTAACAAGTCTGAGTGTTTTGTATCCTCCTAAAACGAATCCGACACGACACCCAAAGCAGCTGTGCTTTTCATTTTGGTGCAGACAGTTTGATCAGTTGTTGCTGTTTGATTTGTTGATTTGTGACCCCCCCCAGATGAGCAGCTGGCCTGCTTTCCCCTGATGTCAGAGCAGTTCTGTGTTTTCCGAGCGCTCAGAAAGGCCCCGCATGGCCAAAAGGCCATAAGGAAGCAGGGCACTGCTAAAGAGCCCAGCTTCCCCTTTAGTTTTTCCCCCTGAACAGTTGTGTTTGTGTGCTGTCCTCCCCACCTGAGAGCAAACTGAACCCTTAACCACTCAGCACATTTGAGGACGTGCGGGATGCCGAGGACGCCCTCCACAGCCTGGACAGGAAGTGGGTCTGTGGCCGGCAGATCGAGATCCAGTTCGCTCAGGGCGACCGGAAGAGTAAGCCCCTCGCAGCTTTTGAGTCTGTCAGAAAGTCTAGTTTCTCCTCTGACGTCTGGCGTCCCTCACCAGCGCCCAATCAGATGAAGGCGAAGGAGCGCAGCTCTCCGGGCCGCTCCTCCCGGTACGACGACTACGAGCGGGACGGGCGGCGCCGGCGCTCCCGCAGCCGCAGCTACGACAGATACAGGTCCCGCAGCCCGTCGTATGAGCGGCGCCGCCGGCGCTCCGAAAGCCCCCGAGAGTAGGTCCCCCACACACACACACACACACACACACGCCGCTCTGGGCTGTGAGCGGGAAACGGCGTGTAACCGGTTTGTTTCTGCAGATCCCGCGGACGCATGTACGGAAGAGGAAGAAGCCGAAGCCGCGAAGAGGAAAGGTAAGGAGGACTTTGTGGAAGGAGTCAGAGAAAAGACCCAAAACTTCTTCTGTCTTTACATGTCAAAAATCAATTTAAGACAGGGTCCTGAGAAGAATTAAAGGAGAAAAAATATGTTTAGACGAGTTTAAAGAGGGGGGGGAATACGTTTAGATGGGCTTAAAGAGTGAAAAATGAGTTTAAATATGGCCAAAAAGGTTCCTTTAGCACGTCCATCACCCAACGTGCACGGACCAGTTCAAGTCTGAGGCTCAACAATTAAATGAAAGTCTGAAACTTTTAGTCCCGAACGCTCAGTTTAAGACAGATATAACGTTTGTCTACAGCCTGGTTGTTGTTGTTTTGTTTTTTTATAAAAAAAAAAAACTTTATTAATTTTCCATTGGAAAAGAAACAACAAACAAAACAAAAACACAAAAGAGATGCTACACTACCACACTTGAAGCACAATGTAACACATGAAAACAGTGGACCGACCGTGTGGACTTCTGGAACAAATACCAGAACAATTATCTAAATTTTAAAATGATTAGAATAAAAAATGACATTATAAAATCATGCCCTTTAACCCTGATACATTTAGATCGCCTGGTTGTTCTAATAAAGACGATATCCCTGTAGTTTCCCGCATGTCTTGGAACACACCACCGCTCCAGGCTGTTCCAGAACACCAGATCGTCTGGTTTCGGACTGTTTTTAGTCCGGTGGTCCCTGAAGGCGGCTCAGAGCTGGATCTGGTCTTTGTGTCCTCAGGTTCCGGCCGAGGCCGCGCAGGGAGGAGCGGGAGAGGTCCAGGTCTGCGTCTCCACGCGAGCCCGGCGACGCTCCGGCCGCCTCCCACTTCACCGAGGAGGAGGTCCGGCGGCTGCACACGCCGTCCCGCTCCCGCTCGGCGTCCCGGTCCCGCTCACGCTCCCGGTCCCGGTCCTGGGCCGGCCGCAAGTCTGGGGCCCCCTAAGCGGGACTCCCCCCCCCCCCTTTCCTGCCCCTCCCCCCTCAGACGGACCCGAGAAGAGATGCCCGACGTGAATGTGAGCCCACAGAACCGCCCCGGTTTGGGTTTTTCCAGTTGGGTCTCCTCCTTTTTCTACTGATCATTTTACTTCCTGCTTAGCAGAAGCGTGCAGTATTAGCCCGGTCTGTCAGCCCAGCGCCCCCTGGAGGCGGGGGGGGGGGGCACCGGGCCTGGCGTCCGGCGCGGGGCGTTCTGTGTGGGGCGTCCGGCGCCGGCCGCCTGGCACGGTCGGAGCTCATCGGTTTTATCTGTGTCTCCTCTTTGTGTCTCCTTCCTGTTTCTGCATGTGGTCTCTTCTCGTCTTTAGCAGGAAGAGCTTGTTTTCTGTAATAAATCGATAACCTTCAGTATCAGAAACGGGCGTGTGGCTCTGCTTGGGGTCGGGCGGCCGGGCGGAGGCGGGCCGGTGTGGAAACAGGGCGGCGCCGTCCGCAAGCGGCCCCTTCGATTTCCTGTTAATGGAACATCGGCTGGAAATGAAAAGTTCCCAGCAGAGAAGCAGCCGAGCGCGAAATGGGACGCACGCCATTGATCTGTGTACCCAACAGAGGGGAGGAGGGGGGGACGGGGGGATAGGAGAAAACTGGAAAAAAGTTCCTTAAATCTCTTAAACTCATTTTCTGTGTAGATTCACGTTTCTCTGATTTTAGCCATTTTTGGGTCTTTTTTTCCCCTTCGGCTGCTTTTGGGGGATACAGCACAACCTCTACTTACGTTTTAAAGTGGTTCCAGGACCTACTTCGTATATTGAAATTTTGTTGGTTCAAATATTCCAATCAGAATACACTGTAATTCCTATAATTTGTTCCACAGCCCAAAAACCTATGATAACTCCTTAATAAATACTGTGGATAATTACAAATAGCAATACAACAAATGCATTATATAAGAGAGATGTAAAAACTAGTAAATTATAAAGAAATAATAAACTAAAAGCGGATTTATTAAAAAGCAGAGACTAACATACAGGACCTATTCTAACTTTAACTTTGACAACGTGAAGTTTAAATTACCTACTATAATTTATTTTATTTTTTTTCACTTCAAGTTGGAATTTTACTTTGGGTTTGGAGTGGAATATTTGATCAAATTTCACTTTGGGTGTGGGAAAATGCGTATGTTTAGGCATCATAAGCAGAGTTTCTGCTGTGTTTGTTTGCAAACTGGTTCAATCAGGCATCGAATCAGAACGAGGTCCATCAGGACGTGGCTCCGCCCCTGACCTGGTCCCACAGGTCTTCCCGGGGCCCGGGTCAGCCGCGGCCTCCTCCTCGGTTTCGGGGTCTCCTGGGTTCAGCCTGGGGGGGCGGCGGGGCCCTTTCAGCCTGATGACGGCGGCGTCCCGCCCAAAGCGCTGCGAGCCAAATGGCAGCGGAGCGGCGCCATCGATCGCTCAGCTCCCGCCGCCTATAAGGGGCCGGCCGGCCGGCGGGCAGCGGCAGTTTGTGCTGTCAGACCAGAGGCTGGTCCCAGACCGACCAAGGAGGAAGACCAGACCCAGGCCAGCTCAGGAAGAAGACCAGACCCAGACCAGATCAAGAGGAAGACCAGTCCCAGACCGACCCAGGAGGAAGACCAGACCCAGACCGACCCCGGAGGAAGACCAGACCCAGGCCAGATCAAGAGGGAGACCAGATCAGGAGGAAAACCAGTCCCGGACCAGCTCAGGAGGAAGACCAGACCCGGGCCAGCCCAAGAGGAAGACCGGCTCAGAGCTCAGGCTGGACCGGCTGAAGACCAGAGGTGAGTTTTTGCCTCCACATGAGCTCCAACCGGCTGCTGAAGCTGTTTGAATCACTGAGTTATTGATTTCCACCCAGTGAGTTTTATGTCATCGGTTGGAGGTCAGACGTCCTTTAATGGAATGAAAATAAGCTTTAAAGGACTTTTACTTTGTTAAAACTTTTCTAATTAAGAATAAAAACCCAGTTTAACAGTGCATGGACTTGAATAAATTAGTTTTATCTGAGTAAAGGCCGCTGTCGGTTGAATGGATTCACTCTTAACTGAGTTTCTGACTAAATAAATGCATGTTTTAACGAAGAAATAAAGGCTGAGTGAAGCGGTTGGTCAGTGTTTCCTGATGACGTTTGTCAGCTTTTGAACCGGCTGCGTGTCCATTAAAGGTCATGTTGACCACAAACGGCATTAAGAGGCAGAAAACTGCCCCTTCCGTTTATCTCCATAGTAAAATACAATAAAAAAGCTGTTGAATAATTAGTTTGACTGACAGAATGTTGTAAAATTTGGATCAAATACCACAAAAAGAGTATAAAAAAAGGGATAAATGATGTTCCAAGCCTGTTGTGTGTTTTTTACTGGTGTTCTGTCCTGCTGTGTTTTAGGTGTCGGTCTGTCCACCAGGCGTCGGTCAGTGGGGATGGACGGCGCCCCGCCCTGAGCACCAGCTGCAGAACCGCCCCGCTCCTCCTCTCCAGGTGGGTGTCCAGGAGGTCCTCCATGGTTCCTTATTTCATGGGGACATCTGAAAAGGCCTCTCAGAGCTTCCAGTCAGCCTGAAGTCGAGAACCTTTCTGGCCCTCTCCTCTCGCCTTTTTTGGGGGTTTTCATGCCCAGTCTGACTGGGACCCCTTTGTTAGGGGGTCCTGGATCTGATTCGGGTCGGTTTTCTGGGACCTCCTAGGTGGCTTTTTGGCCCAGAGGACCAGCTGGAACCGCCTGAATCGGAGCCGTCCACACATCTCTGGAACCCCCACTCTGGTTTCAGGATCTGTGTCCCGGTCGGTGACCTCTGACCTCTGAGCCCGTGGCCTCTGCTGGTTCAGAGCCAAAAGCCTTCTGCTTTTATGGTCTCTGGAGCGGATAGGGTCACAGACAGAAACAATGACACAAATATTTTAAAAGGCTTCGACCTCCAGTCAGTCAGTTCATTTGGCTTTTCCACCGAAGGTTCGAATAAAATTCCCCAAATCAAAAGGTTCCTCAGGGAGTTTCTGGGTTTTCCTGCAGGGGCAGAGTTCCTCTTCAGTCCGCTTTTTACAACTTTCCACTCAAATGAACCAGCAGGCTTCTGAGGAAACTTCCCATCTTTATTCAGCCTAAATCAGATGTGTGGAAGCAGAGTGGGGGGGAGAGGATGGGAGGCCGGGGGGGAGACCAGGGGGAGCATGGGTGCATGGGTTTCCTCTTTGGGGCCCCCAAAGAGGAAACCTCCGCCCTCTACTGAACGTTCCCCCCCGTTGTGAAGCAGGCGTCTCCACTCTGGACGGAGCCGCTGAGCCGCCGGCATGGGGGACTGGAACTTCCTGGGGGGGATCCTGGAGGAGGTGCACATCCACTCCACCATGGTGGGGAAGATCTGGCTGACCATCCTCTTCATTTTCCGGATGCTGGTGCTGGGCGTGGCGGCGGAGGACGTGTGGAACGACGAGCAGTCGGACTTCGTGTGCAACACGGAGCAGCCGGGCTGCCGCAACGTGTGCTACGACCAGGCCTTCCCCATCTCGCTCATCCGCTACTGGGTGCTGCAGGTCATCTTCGTGTCCTCGCCCTCGCTGGTCTACATGGGCCACGCCATCTACCGGCTGCGGGCGCTGGAGAAGGAGCGCCACTGCCGCAAGGCGGCGCTGCGCCGCGAGCTGGAGGCGCTGGACGGCGAGCCGGCGGAGGTGCGGCGCCGCATCGAGAAGGAGATGCGTCAGCTGGAGCAGGGCAAGCTGAACAAGGCGCCGCTGCGCGGCTCGTTGCTGGGCACCTACGTGGCGCACATCGTCACGCGCTCGCTGGTGGAGGTCAGCTTCATGACGGGCCAGTTCCTGCTGTACGGCCACCGGCTGGGCGCGCTGTACCAGTGCGAGCGGGAGCCCTGCCCCAACGTGGTGGACTGCTTCGTGTCGCGGCCCACCGAGAAGAGCGTCTTCATGATGTTCATGCAGGCCATCGCCTGCATCTCGCTCTTCCTCAGCCTGCTGGAGATCATGCACCTGAGCTTCAAGAGGATCAAGAGGGGCATCCTGGACTACTACCCCCACCTGAAGGACGACCTGGACGACTACTACCTCAGCAAGTCCAAGAAGAACTCGGTGGCGCAGCCGGCCTGCATGGGCGCCGCGGCGGGCCGGAAGAGCACCATCCCCACGGCGCCCAGCGGCTACACGCTGCTGCTTGAGAAGCAGGGCAACGGGCCCAGCTACCCGCCGCTCGCCGCTGCCCACGCCGCATTCCTGCCCGTCCAGGGCGAGCCGGGGGCCCGGCCCGACGCCCGGAGGGACGCCAAGGAGGGCGTGCCCAGCCCCACCGAGCACAACAGCAACTCCAACAACACCAGCAGCGAGACGCGCTCGCTTCCCGCCGACAAGCGCGACGAGGACCCGGGGGAGGAGCCCCCCCCCAGGGCGCCGGCGCTCCGGGGCTCGGAGTACCCCACGCTGCCGGTGGCCGACGCCGCCTCCTGCCCCGCGCTGCCCGGCGCCCGCAAGGCGCGCAGCCCGCCCTGGAACTGCTCCACGCTGGTGGAGGGGAACTGCTCGGACAGCGGCGACTCGTACGCCGGCGGCAAGCCCCGTGGCGGCACCGGAGGAGGCCCGGTGCCGCGGGCCCGGCTGCTGTCCAGGCCCGAGCCCAGGAGGCCCGGCCGGCCCGAGAGCCCCGACTCGGCGGGCGAGCTGAGCTCGGCGTCCCGACACAGCCGGGAGAGCAACAGCCCGCTGGCCTCCTCGCCAAACCGCAGGGCGTCGGCCGCCAGCAGCGGCGGCAGCAGCAGCCGGCGCGCCGCCACCGACTTACAGATCTGAGGACCTGACCCTGAACCCCTCCGAAGGACACCCGCCACAGCCCCGCCCGGCCTGGCCCGCCCGGCCGGGGGGGGAGGGGCCCGACGTGGGCTGTTCTCACACTTCTGGGTCAGACTGAGAGGCCCACGTTGACCTCTGATGGATTGGAGAGGAATGGAAAACTCAGTCCCAGATCGATGGATCGACTTTAGGCGGCCCACACTTCCACCCGAGTTCACAGCAGCCCAAAGCTGCAGCCAAAGATCCACAGAGGAGATCACATGAACGTGAAGTTGAGATTTTTTTATGAGAGGATTTTTCTACTTGATGCTGAGTGATGGAGTTGATTTTTTTTTTTTTTTTATTCGAGATGTCCTGAAAAAATATCTGAGGGCCTGTCAAACGTCCAACCAGCCTTAAGTTCTGTCCTTCCTCCTGGAAGTGTTCCTGGACAGTTTTTTGGCTTCTTCTCTCATTTTCAGTCTTTGTAGCTGAGCATTTTCAGAGGAATGTGTTTTTTTTTTAAAGGCCTCTTACTCAAGGGATGAGCCGGCGTTGTGTCCATACAGCCAAGCTGTAGTTTAAAGTGGATCTTTAGGCTCTTTGTTAGCAGCAGCCTGTCACAGAGACATTTCATTTGTTCCAGTTCACAGTCTGACAGACAGGAAACAGGATTTCTGGGGATTCCCAAAGAGCTGCTGGCTGGAAACTGGGCAGATCTCAGCTGGTGAGCAGTCAGTCCTTAAAACATTTGAGGAAACTGGACCAGTGGAGGACAGAAGAAGAAGAGCTGGGCCTAAAAAACTCTCTAATCCAGCAGATGAAGAGGATCTGAAAGTGGAGCTGAGAGCTGCATCTGGACTTCCAGCTGATCATCTCCTGTTCAGTTCAAGGCTGAAAGCAGCCACATTGAGAGCTCTGCTCTGTGTCCTGATAGGACTAAAAGTCTAATGCCTTTGGTAAAAAAATTGTTATTTAAGGAATGTTTGTTTTTATTTAAACCAAAACAAGACCGTGTGTCTGCTTCTCGTTTTGGGTGGAAAAGCAAAAGTTTGTAGGGGTGGGGAAAATGAGAGGGCTGTCACTTCTAAATCTGTACAGATGGGATAAAGTAAAGGACTTTAAGCTCCTCTGTTTCTGCCTTAGATCCTGGATTTGCTCTTTCCTGTAAACGCTTCCAGGTAGATCAGGACTCCTGCAGTCAGACGTCCAACACAAACATTCATGAGCAAAAGTTGTTTATTACAAAACAAAGAACCAGCAATGTTGTTGATTAAGCAATAAACATTTACATCCTGTACAAACTAAGGCCAGTGTGCAGCGGGTTTTATTTGCTTTTGGTTTTTTCTCCACCCCAAAAAAAAAAAGAAAGAAAAGGATAGGTGGGAGCCTTCAGATGGCGGGTGCATCCTCGGACTTGGACTCGTACTGCATCAGCTGTGAGGGGGGAGGACACAGGAGGTTAGAGGCCCCGGGAGGACACGCACGGGTCCCCAGCCCCTCGGCCCCCAGCGGCTCACCCGGCTCTTCAGCTCCTGGTTCTCCTCCATCAGCAGGCTGCACTTCTCCTGCAGGTCGGCCAGCTCCTGACGCAGCGGTTCGGCGTCCGCCGGCTCCGCCCCCGCCGCTCCCAGGTGGAGCTTTATGAAGCTGGGATGCTGGTTAAGGGGGGGCACTCAGCAAGTTTATGACCATCGTCTTGCTTCCTGTGATGGTTCCTCCACACTTTGCTGCTTTTTAACTGATGCTTTGGGGAGAATTAGTGAGGATTTTTAAGTTTGCTTTTATCTAATTTCAAATGACAGGACTCCAGTTTATGTCACATTTAGTCCCATCAGTTTAATATCCATCCTAATTTTATATTTCAGGCACAATTAATGAGAAAATAGTCGTAACTGAGGCTGTTTGGGGAAGAGTAAAAACTAATGACGTAGCAGGTGATTTGAAGTTCCAGTGAAACGTCTGAAAAAAGCGTGGAAACAACTGAAGGATACTCGAGTGCATTGTTGGGTTTGTCAGGCTCCTCATAAAGCGCCACCAAGACTGCAAAAGAGAGACGGTGATGAACCCACACGGCGTTAACACGCGTTAACCGGGTGAACCCCTGCGCACCCACCGCTCGTTAAAGTGTCCAGAACACCGGATTTCTCCAGGTATCTTCTAAACTGCTCCCGTTTTGATTCGGGGGCCTAGAAAAAGGGCGAACACGAGTTAACAGCACTCGATTCAACCTTCGTTGACACACCTAAATATGATGAAAGAAGAAGACCATATCGAATAGTTCAAAATGATCAATCTGACAGGACACATGGTGCGTTCACTGCCAAACAAACACAGGCCAGGATGTATATGACGCTAGCTAGCGAGCACAGGCTGCCTAAGCACGAGCAGAAAGTTAAAAGATTTCATGTATAAACATACAAAAGTTTTACAGGAACACACTTACTCGGTAAGCGGCCATTAATGCGATGGCAGCAAGGTAATTTAAGCCGTTAGACCGATGCTAACGTGTTTGTCAGCAGCTGCGTTTGCGTCCACAAACGGCTGTGCTGTTGCTACGACAACGTGTGAATGCGGAAGTGAAGCTCTGCCCCGAAACGCCACAAGAAGAAGAACAAATAATTAAAACGAATAATATTATTAGTGTAGGCATTATTTTCAATTTTTTTTTATTTATATTGCTCAACAACAATGAGAGAAAGCCGTCTTGTTGCCAGGCTTTAATGACGAATTAATTAAATGAAGTTGAAAATTAAAAAATCCAAATTCTCTACTGGAACATCATATTTGGTGTACGCTGTTATATACAATAGTATAGACTTATAACGTATTTAGATATGAAAAAAAAACTAAAAACGTATTCATTTCCTGTCAGCTCCAGCTCCAGCTTTTTAAATTTCTTTGCAGCCAAAGGCAGGAATATACACCTAACACTGATTTGGAAGTTATCTGCATCATTTATGACTGTTTACATTTGAATAAACATGTTTTCCGCAATTAGTGCTGGGACTGATCTTTCACAACTGTCCATGAAAGAAGGCGGAACTGACAGTCGGTCGCTTGTTTGACG
This sequence comes from Menidia beryllina, assembly GCA_013363375.1. Taxonomy (NCBI): domain Eukaryota; kingdom Metazoa; phylum Chordata; class Actinopteri; order Atheriniformes; family Atherinopsidae; genus Menidia; species Menidia beryllina. The sequence goes on from JABUIW010000021.1 coordinate 91,586, forward strand.
TCACAGATGCGACGTCGACTTGTAAATAATGCGCACTGCACCAGGTGGCTCCTCTAGAACTGGTCGTAGCCACTCCGAGCACTTAGAGATTCAGACTTCTTCCCGGTGTCAGCAAACAGCACTGCTCATGTGACTCCAGAGTTAAACAACAACTGCAGCATTTGTGTTGGCTTGCCGGCTGAAGCTTCAGGCGCCTTAAACCTCTGTCACTTCATGAGGTTTCTTGTTTTAAATAGTTTTATAGGTAAGTCCCATTTTTGGAATATTTATATCTGCTGTTATGAATAAGTAACATATTTTTAAGATTTAGGGTATTGACACAGTCCCATCTTAAGAACGGCTCCACTGACTTCTGTGGGAGATTTGTTATTGAATTAGACGTTTTTGTTTGCTTGTTTTTTATTTATCTTCCAATTCAGTCCATTCACAAACCACGGAGCCGTAATAGTTCCTTTTATCAGTTTAATGTCATTGTGTTTTCTATCCTTTGTTTTTACCAGATAGCTTGGAAAGCTTCAGATTTAGTCCCTCAGGGGCACCAGCGTCTCCCATAAAATACACACCACACACCTTTTCATTAAGATGGTTTTAAGCCTTTAACTGATCGTTTTTTTCAGGCCGTTTCACCACTTCCTCAAAATGTAGTTTTTTTACCTTCAGTCCACCCAGAAGCCAAAACCGGCGGGAGCAGAAACGGGCAGCTCGATAATACATTGATTGTTCTGTGGAGATGAGATCTGAGCATCTCATGACGGATTTCGCTTGTACTTGCACAGACCTGCTGAAGTCACATGGAAATGCCAATAGAGCACATCTGTTAGAGGGAGCTGGACAGATGTGCAGGACATCTCGTTTCCGGGAAAAAGGGGGACCAGCTGAACAGAGTTGGTCCAGTTCTGCAGAGCTTAAAGAGAAATTTGATGTGTCTCTAACGAAGAGCATAAAGATCCACTTTAAACTGCTGCTCTGCTGATTGGACACAATGCCGTTAGGGGCCTTTTTCTGCCTAAATGACTCCTCATTAAAAGCAAAGATTCACTTGGATTGAATATAAAATCGGTTTTAAATTAGGGTTGACTGAGTTGACTGAGCTTATTCTGGAGGAAACCCAGCAGGAACTCTGGATTTTTTGGACTGTAGTTTGTATCAGTGGCTCATTTTTTGATGTGTTCTCTCAGACAGGATAAAGTTTCTGAAATTTTCCTCCCTGGAAGTGGCACCTTGTGTTTCCACAGATTCACACAGGCTCATGAATGGCTGTGTCATGATTAGATCAGAGTTTCAGGCTGCTGACTTCCTCCTTTGGAACTCTGACTCTTCCAGTTAATCTGGAAATCACAAACATGAGGAACCATCAAGTTGTTATCAGATTTTTTTGGGGGGGTTTTCACCTTCCTCTCAGTCAGAGTGTCCCTTTGCCCTTTTGGGCTGGAAATGAGGTAATTGCATGCTGCTGTTATTTGCTTTTTGATTCAGCTCTGGGCTCCATCCATCAGAAAGTCTGCATTTGCTTCCTTTGAATCATCAGTCTCCATAAGTTCAACCCTATTTGTGTCCGATGTAAAATGGAAATTGGGTCCAAAGAAGCGCATGCGGCTCAGAGTTCAGCTCTGTGACACGAGTGACTGTCACTGTCTGAAACCTCCTTTTTTCTCCGGTATTTCTTCCCCCTCTGCAGAAGTCCCGGCCGCCATGGCTCACTGACGAGCTCAGAGAGGGAACGCAGCACCATGCCGTCTCCAAACGGCTTCTCCATCAACGCGGCCCCGTCGGACGCCTGCGAGGATGGCGAGCGGCTCATCGAGAGTCGCGAAGGTGAGCCGCTCCTCCCTTCAACCCTCTGCGGATGAAACCAGTCTGATAACCATTCATTCGTTCATTCATTCATTCATTCATTCATTCATTCATTCATTCATTCATTCATTCATTCATTCATTCATTCATTCATTCATTCATTCGTTCATTCATACATTCATTCATTCATTCCCCCTAAACTGGAAAAAAGTTCAAAAGTCATCAGGATTAATGCGAAAACAAACAGAGAAGTCAAATGTGCTGCTCCAGCTGATTAAAATGTGTATTCATCATCAAATTGGTGCAACGAAAAGTCCTCTGCTGCTTTTCTTTTTTTTGCTGATTGGCCATATTCTCATCACAAACAGTTTGTCTTCTTTGGGTTTTTTCCAGTTTGAAAGCAGATTTTTTTCGTTTTCGTGCTGAGATTTGTTTTGTGTGTGGTTTAGTGTCTTTTTATAGTTTTGTGTGTATTTAATGTGTTTAGTGTCTTTTTGTGGTTTTGTGTATATTTAATGTGGTTTGGTGTCTTTTCGTGGTCATCTTGTGAGTATTTAATGTGTTTCTGTTGTCATTTTTCCCTCTTTGGGTAATTATGTTTTTTTTTCATCTTTGTGATGGTTTCATGTCTCGTTGGGGAATTTACTGTGAAAAGTTTTATCCTTTGAAGCCTTTTTAGCTTCAGTGTGTATTCTAACACCTTTTTTGGCTAATGGTTAAATGACATCTGAGCCTTTGGGTCCGGCTTGAGTGGAAATGGTCTCACAGACTCTGGGCCTCCTCTTGACCCTCTGCCCTCCTCTGTTGGTCCAGTTCCTCCTCGGTGCTGCTCGGCTCGCCTTAACCTGGCCGTCCTCATGTTTCTGGGGTTCTCGGTGGTCTACGGCCTGCGGGTGAACCTCAGCGTGGCCATGGTTGCCATGGTGAACGCCACCGACCCCAAAGCCGACCAGAACAGCTCTCTGGTGCACGCCTGCCCGCTGCCTTCAGGGACCGGGAACAGCAGTGGGACGTTCCAGCAGCCCGAAGGGGTAAGACCCACAAAGCGGGTGAGGTGTGTTTTCCTGGGTTTTCCTCACTCTGCCCCCCCCCCCCCACTGCAGATCCCTCAGTTCAACTGGGACTCAGAGACTCAGGGCTGGCTGCTGGGAGCCTTCTTCTTCGGCTACCTGTGCACGCAGATCCCAGGCGGGTACCTGGCCGGCCACTACGGGGGGAAAAACTTCCTGGGCCTGGGTGTGCTGGGCACGGCCGCCCTCACGCTTCTCACCCCGCTGGCTGCCAGCTGGGGGCCATACTGGCTGTTTGCTCTACGGGCGCTGGAGGGCTTTGGAGAGGTAACAAAAACAATACGAAGGCCTTTTATTCTCATCGTACACATGTTCAACAAAATTAAAGCCGATTGCAAACAGTGCAGGGACACCAGAATATCAATTAGCAAAAACAGTATAAACATTAGGAGGCAAGGTGCAGAGTCCTGGGTGTGTGTGCATTACAGAAATACATAAACAGCTAAATATATGTGTGCAAATATAGCACATTGTGGGGTAGAAACTGTAAATATTGCAAATTTTGAGTGTAAGAAACTTTAAATATTGCACATTTGGAAGATTAACAACTGTAAATACAGCACATCTCAAGATTAAAACAGTAAATATTGCATATTTTAAGATTAAAAACTGTAAAAATTACATATTGTAGGATAAAAACTGTAAATGCTGCAAATTTCTAGGGTAAGAAACTGTAAATATTGCACATTTGTTGGATTAAAAACTGGAAATACAGCTCATTTCATTACAATAACTGTAAATATTGCACATTTCAACATAAAAACTATCAATATTGCATGTTGTAGGATGGGATTTGTGTCGATTTTCGGACAGTAAAGTGACCTTTAACCCGACGTCTGTGCAGGGCGTGACCTTCCCGGCCATGATGGCCATGTGGGCCCGGTGGGCCCCCCAGATGGAGCGCTCCAGCCTGATAACCCTGTCGGGGTCAGGGGCCAGCTTCGGGGCCTTTCTGGCCCTGCCGCTCACCAGCTTCCTGTGCGAGTGGCTGGGCTGGCCGGCCGTCTTCTACCTCTGTGGTGAGCCAGACACACAAACGACCACAGAAGAAGAGAGCAGAGCGCCCCCTTTTCCCCGTCCTTCCCTAAAGCCTCTCTGCCTGCAGGGGGCGCCGGCTGCCTCTGGGCAGTCTTCTGGTTCGCCTTCGTGTCCGATGACCCTCGCACTCATCGGCGAATCAGCAACGAGGAGAGAGATTACATCATCAACTCCATTGGAGCTCAGGTAGGCGTTAAAGTTTAAACTTTCAGTGTCTTTCTGGTGTCTTTTTTTCTTTTTGTGGATTTATTGTGATTTTTTTTTAATTCAGAGTTTTTTTGTTTGTCTCAGCTGTAACTTATTGTTTTTTGTGCCTCTTTGATGTTGTTTTTGTGTGTCTTGATGTGTATTTATTGTTATTTTGTATGATAGTTGGGCGTCACTTGTGGGCACTTTCTCTATTTTTGTGATTATTTTTGTTTATTTCTGGTATGATTTTGCCCCTTTTTGGTTATTTTATGTGCTTTTATGTCCGGTTTCCCCTTCATTTTTGGATGCTGGAACAGAGCTAATTTCAGAGGGGTTTCTGTCAGAGTTTAACCAGCAGAGCAGGAAGCATCCAGCTCATTTTCAGCCCCAGAAAGGCAGAAAAATACAGTTCGGACGTATCAGCTGCAAAAACAGAAACAGCAGGATGGTCAATTGAATGTAAAACTCTGTTTTTGGCGAAACGAGTGCCCATACTTGAGCTGTTGTGACCTTTCAGGGCACAGGTCACGGCTGGTCCCTGCCCCTGCTGTCCATGCTGTTCTCTGTCCCTCTGTGGGCCATCATCATCACCCAGATGTGCTCCAACTGGGCCTTCTACTGCCTGCTCACCTCCCTGCCCACGTACATGAACGACATCCTGCACTTTGACCTGCAGTCGGTGAGACTTTTCTTCATTTCTTCTTCAATCCTGTAAAATCAGGAAACTTTTTTTTAAAGCCACGGCCTGGAACGCATTACGGAGACTAGCTTAGAATTAATTTGCTTTGCTAAGTTGACCGGGATGGTCTGGGACCTTTTAGGATTATAAAAAAAATAGGCTTTTCAGACCCACACAGGCAGAAACACACAGTCAGGACGCATCAGCTGCAGGAACAGGTTTCAAGTTGATACTTCTTATAAAGAAGGAGGACTTCTCGATCACTTTCTGAACGTCTGTGCTGCAGAACGGCTTCCTGTCGGCCCTGCCCTACCTCGGCAGCTCTCTGGTGTCGGTGCTGTCGGGCCTCTTTGCGGATTTCATCATCGAGAGGAAAGTCTTCAGCATCACTGTCGTCAGGAAGCTGTTCACCTTCACAGGTGAGGAGCCCTCTCTGAACACAGAGGCCTGAGAGCCCCCCCCTCCCGGTTGGGATCCTAACGTCTGCTCTGGCCCTCCGCAGGGCTGCTGCTGCCGGCTGTTTTCCTGACGGCCGTCGGCTACGCCGGCTGCGACCACTTCCTCACCGTCACTTTCCTCACCCTCTCCTCCACCCTGGGGGCCACCAGCTCCCCCGGGGTTTTCATCAACCAGATGGACATCGCCCCCCGGTGAGTGATCCCTGGGCGGGTCGGCCACTTTTCTGCCTCCCAGGAGGTCAAAGAGCAGCCAGTAGTTTTCCTGGTGGTCTGTAATCAGAACCCGACCAGAGGGCTGTTTAAAAGCCTTTTTTATCTTTATATTTTTATTGTGAAGCAGATGCAGTATCATAAATACATCCATTGGTCTATACAATGCTTAATTTTTAAAATAATATAAGTAACAAAAGTCTCCTACAGATAAGGAAATACATAAAAAAACAATAGATGGGCGAAATATACAAAAATAAGTAAATAATGCCTTTTAATAAATGAAAAATAAATAATAAGAAGAAGAATAAGAATTATTAGCATACTACTAATAGTACTACTTCTAAAAATAATAATGATAGACTGAAAGAGTTACAATTCTGCTGATGATTTTCTCCACAGAGCAAATTAAAAACTCAGAGCAAAAAGCCTATTTTTTCCGCGGTGCAGTGAATGCAGCATAAGATTAGGCTGAACCGTGCTCAGTTCTGCTCTGTTCTGGGAATGTGGTGGTGTGGGGGGGTTTCAGCTGGAGGCTGAGCTCTGTGTCTGCTGGCTCTCGGGCAGGTACGCAGGATTCCTGCTGGGAGTCACCAACACGTTTGCCACCATCCCCGGCGTGGTGGCGCCGATCGTGACGGGATACTTCACTGAGGACGTGAGTTCCCTTTTGTTTATTCCAGTAGTCTGGGGCCTTTTTTTGGTTGAAGGACGAACCTAAACATCTCAAAATGACAGCAATGGTTCAGAGTTTTCCCAGTTTAAGTGGGAATTGCATTTTTTTGGCCCTCACACTCGTCTTAAAATTGTTTTCAGAATGAAAAATTATTTAATTGGCCAAATGTACAACATACAAAGGAATTCCATATTTTGCTTTATCCCATCGCTTAAAATAACAAATTATAATAATAACAAAAAAAAGCATAATAGTAAGTGAGTACAATATGTACAACTGAGCAGTGACATGCACAGAAATGGCAGTTTGTCGACCAGAAGTAAACACAGGATGGCAGGAATAAATATGTTCTTTAAGTGTCTGTCGAAGTGAGGCTGGGGGGCTGAGTTGTCCTCATGTAAGAGGGAGGAGGCCTGGTGGGGGGGGACTGTTCAAATGCCTGGTGGTTTTGGTCCTAATGGGCCTGAATCGGGACCTGAGCCGAGATCTGACCCTGGTGAGATGGGTCCCCCAAACACATGCTGATTAGATCAGCCTGTTTTAAACAAAAAATGGGTTTAACTCGGCGGCAAATGTCCAGAAAGTGACGCTGATTCTTCTTCTGTGGTGCGCAGCGCACCCTGTCGGGCTGGAGGAAGGTGTTCTGGGTCGCCGCCGCCATCAACCTCGGCGGCGCCGTCTTTTACACCATTTTTGGCAGCGGCGAGATCCAGGCGTGGGCCGTCAGTGAAGAGGACGGAGCCCCCCCCGAGAAGCAGGGCGGCGGCTCCAGACACACAGCCGAGGACGCCACAGCCACAGACAGGTTAAGGTGAAGGGGCCCTGTGGGCCCGAGCCGCTTCGCCCTGAGGGTCAAAAAGAAAAAAACCCTGAGCCAAAGGGCCCCGTTGACCTCTGGACCAGAGAGGCTGTGGTCACTCCAGATGCTGCATTCATTTACCTCCACTGTGTTTGCTCTTTGGAGCAGTTTTTATCCGAATGATTTTCGACCAAAATACAGGAAAATAACTTTTTAAAGTTCTTTTGAATCCAAACGCAGTTTTTTACTCTGAAGTGTCATATTTAGGGTTGAATCATGCTGCTGTTTGATGGGTAAAACGCTGTTTCTGGGCCTCGGAGCAAAACTCAAAGCTTTCAGTCCTTTTGAGGACTAAAGGCAAAAAAAAGATCGACCCAAAAAAAAAAGTGGGACATCATGTTAGTTTTCTTTTTAAATCTTTTTGATCTCATGCTGCTTTCATTCATTTCCTTTAACAATCAGGAAGTTCACTTATTGTCACAATAATGCATTTTTCTGATATTTCCATTAAAACCTGTGAGAATTGCCCTGTTCAACCCCCCCAAAAGCCAAATGAATACATGAGGTTTGACCATTCTGAGCTCCAAAAACCTGCGTTTGAGCTTCACTCGTTTTTCTAAATTTACACCAGATGCACACAAACGTGAGCTGGATTGAAAAGGTTAAGAAAATAGATGGAAAGATGGTAAACAAGACTAAAACGGTGTTGGATCTTTATGGTGTCTGACCGATGATGAGAAAAGGTCAAATTCATCTGATAAGTGACAGGAAATCCATCATATAAAAGGCTTTTTAAACAAACTGGTCCATCAGTTTGGATCTTTATCTAATTTATTCAGAGAGCAGTGACTTCTTTGCACACCTAAATGTGGAAGAACGACATGTGTATCGAAATTTTGTCTGGATTTGTTGCACTGGAGATATCCGATCTAACACACACACAGTTATTCATCGAAACTCTTCAGTCAGCAAAGACCTTTTTGCGTTGATTTGGTCACAAATTGAGCTGGTCTCTGTGTCATTTAGTGCTGATATCAGATTTCAGTGTTCATCTTGAGTATGATGTTGACAAAAATTTAGTTTTTTTTTTTTTTTTTTTTCTGAGCTGTGAACACAAAAGAGGCCTCGCTGGGCTGACTTTTCTCTGTCAGGTGAGACCAAAACAAGTATTCTTTGGTTTTATCTTAATTTCCACTTTTTCAGACAATTTAAAGCATTTTTTAAAAAGCTTTGGCATTAACTGACTGTTAAATAACGAACATAAGGACTTTAGAGTGTTAGAGGTGTTTTTCGTTTACACGTGTTCAGCATGTCCACAGGGACCAAGAGAAGCTACATGTTCACCAGGATAAACACACCAAATGCCTTAAATCTGCCACTAACCTGTGAAACGGTCTGTTTTCTGCTCTCTAAATCATTTTTAGTCTTTCTTTTTAGTATAATTGTGTGATTTTTTAAATTTTTTATCTATGATCTCATTTTACCATCAGTCTGCTGCCTTTGTTTATTTCCGTAACCACAACAGGGACTGTTTTTTATTATTATTATGTAGGAAAAACATCACCATCTCTGCCAGTTCAGAAAATGCTTTGTCTTCTTAAAAACATTTTATTAATAGATGTACGGTAACCATTTATTTGCCTTCTCTGTGCTTTTACAATGTCTGACATTGTGCAATTGTGCAATTTGATAATGGAAAAAAAGAGCTGGAGATCAGCATCCTTTGAGGAATTCTTTGTCTGTCCTTTAATTCTAAATTAAAGAACAGGCAGATTTTTGTTTGGATCTTATGATGTAAAAGTCTATATTTTAGCCTTAAACAGCCAAATATGAGAAACCTGGGGGAGGAAGTATCAGATGTTTGTAATAACTGTCACAAAGCAGCACATTAATAGCTTGTGATGCTTGTAATGTTTCCCGCCTGCAGATGTTGTTAATCTGTGGACAGACAGAAGGTCCTGTGTGTGTTTGAAAGCACTTCAATGAAATATCATTTCAGCTTGATTTCAATCTAGGCCTCACACAAAAACTAAGACACAGGCTGTTTGGGTGGAGGCAGTTTATCACTACATCCACTAGATGGCACAAGAAAATATATCTGTCAGCCTTCCTTGATCCTTCTCTCAATTGTCCATAACCTGAAAAGTGTTAAAACAGACAGATTCTAATAAAAGTCCTTAAAGTATGATTATATAACTCCCTCAATTATTAAGTTACTTTAGTTATATTTTATGTTTGCAATGGAAATCAAGTCAGTGTACACCAAAAAGATATACAAATTATTATTATAGTTAAGGAAAGGAGCCACTGAAGCAGAATTTATTCTTTAAGGGAAACCTCACATTTATTTAAAGTTGTTTGGTTTAAACGAGATGAACAAATTTGTAAAACTATGGTAAATAAATGTATTTAATTGCCTTCTTTGTGGCTTTTCTCTGTATTGACCTTCTCTTGCTTGTGTCTGTTTTTTTTATGGGTGTAACGAGTGTTGCTGCTCTCCACTAGAACTTGCATCAGACTTGGATAAGATGACCCGGATGTTCATTAAATCACCGGTGACGGAAGCGGTGTGGTGTACCGGGATCTATCGTCTCCCTGCGCAATGTTATTCAGACGTCACTTGTCGAGTGTTATTTTGTAATACTTTTCGATCGCCATGAATTCCATAACCATTATCATAGATATACTGACGAAATTCCCAATTATTTTTTTCCCTAACTATTTATGACAAAGTTGGAGAATTACGGTACTTTGTTAGCTAGCAATCTTTAAAATGTTTAAATACACGACTAACCAACGAGCTGCTTTCTAATTAACTGGGTTGTGGTCATGTGTCTGATGAGACCTCGAAACTAAGATGTATGGCAAAGACTTCGATGTTTTTTGGCCGAAACATAATTCTTCAAAAAAACATACACACCTAGCAACATGCTAATTTCTGTCAGCACTGTGTACCAATTAAATTGTTCCGCCAGACGTGTATAGAAACTTTATCAACAAAAATAAACAGGCGAAATACAGGCTTCTTTAAATTAAACCCTTTACTATTTCACTTTAATATCACATTTGTTATTTATGTTTTTAATTTATTCATCCTACATGTACAAATTACTTTTATAGCATTTAAAGTCCATCAAGGTCTACATTGTCATGTTAGAATTGTGAAAGGCTTTTATGACTGATCAGCACTTACAAAAAAATTACATCAGAAAAGTGATTTGAGAATTTTTTTTTAAAAGGGGTTTGAAAAAAACAATATGAATGCTACAAAATTTCCCAGTAGAGATACAAAGTGGTCCAAGTTGTGGAAAGATTTGTGAATATGATATACTTATTTATTTATCCGTTTACATGTATATGCTTTTGTATATTATATCACAAGCTGTTGAATACACTGATGGAAAATGTACACACAGAAAAACACTAATAACTCTTAATTTCGTATTAGTACACTTGCGATATAGTTCAAATACAATTATTTAAGGAAGAACTTGTTTACTAATGGAGAGAAAGAGTCAATAATGCTTATCTCCCTTTTGTGTTTGAGTATCTCAACAGACGTTGCAGATCAGCCCAAGCATTTGGTTGAGAGTAAACAGCAGGAACATTGAAAGAAGCAGCTCTCAGAGGGGGTCTGGTTGTTTTTTTTTCTGAACCAAAAGGTGACGGAAAGACTCCAGAAGGCAATCGTCTATGTTGTTTATGCACCAACTCTTCCCTCCCAAACACCTACAATGTGAAACCAGTCCAGATTACTTTGTAAGTGTGATGCTGTGCATTTGCAAGTGTTGAGCTCGGGGGGGCAGCGGACAGGAGATGTGGGTCTGTGTGCTGCAAATGTGCTTTATTTGCATGAACTGTCCCTGTATTTGCATACAGTGTGCTGACAAAGCAGTTCAGATTGACATGCATGCGACTGCCTGTGTGCACATGAATACCAACGACGGGCAGCTTTCTGAAGGCTGGCAGTGATCAGAATCTCTCCTTTTTTGTCTCTCTACACCCACTCAGATATTCAGTCATGATTTTCTTAAAACTGGCTGAAGAAAGAAAAGACAGTTGTTACCTCGAAAATGTTTTGTTTTCCAATCTTTACAGTCATTTGCTCAGGTACTAATGTGAAAAAATTTAAAATAATGTTTTCAGTTGGGGAATTCTCTAAACATCTAGACTGTGTCGCTTACTGACTTCACATTGTGTTTGATTAATTATCATTTTTCATGACAATTTAAACCTCCTCTCAAATAGGTCTGATGAATAAAGCAGCTCGGGGGGAGTGGACATCAGCAGTTTTATTCCTGGTGTTTTGGTTAAATGTGTATTATGTTTTAAATGTTATATACTGGGTGGAGTTTGTGTGTTCCCTATGTGTTCTCCATGTGTCTCCGAGTTCTCTGGCTTCCTCCCACTTTCCAAAAACATGCTTGTTAGGTTAGCTGGACACTCCAACTAGCTCCTAGGGATGAATGTGAGAGTGGTTGCGTGTCTCTGTGTGATGACCTGTCCAGGCTGAAATAGGCCCAGCCCCTTGCGACCCCGATGGAAAAATAAGTGGTACAGAAAATGGGTGGATGGATTCATTTTGAATCCGGAACCTTTGCTGTCAATGACCAGACAACTGAGGCGTCGGTGGCTATTAGAAGTTATAAAACAACATGTTTATCCGTCCACCACCAGACGATGGCTCGCCTCCCGTTGCCATGGCGACTGCTGCGCGATGACTCACCGCCGATGGGCCGTATCTCGGGCGGCCTGTTGAATCACATTCTCCTCTTTCTCACTCCGAAACACTTCCCCCTCTCTTTGGAGCCTGAAATAAGAGCACAGCTGTCGCGCCTCGCTCCCATCTCTCATCATACCGGAGAGGCAGACTCCTCTGTGCAGGCGCAGCGCGTGCTGTGAGAGAAGTGTTGGATCCAGGACAAATAACTGAATAAATCTCAGCCTTTTACTGAACAAAATCACACTTCAAACAATAAATTGCCTCAATACTGAGTAAAGTTGGTGTCGTTGCCACTTTTGTGGATTTTTTTGGGTGGGGGAGTTATTGTACTCCAATGTGGAACGAATAGAGACTTTCTCTATTTCAAATCATTACAAGAATTTGAAATATCAAAGGTGTTCTATGATTTTTTAAAACAAAACTTTAACCCTTCAAAGCCTGATGCAAGAAAAAAAAAACTTTTATCCAGTGTTTATTTGAATTGTCGGTCGTTTTCTGTCTGTTGTTATCAGGTATATCTGACTGAACAGGGTTTGGAGCAAAGTTTTTACCATTAAATGTTACAAAAGGTCTCATTTCAGAAACTGTGTGTATCAGATATGAAACACAGGGAGTTTTGGGGCTCAAGTTTTCTTTTATACACCACACAAAAACTAAAAACAGTTTCAAAGTTGATTTGACATAATAAAGCTGCTTATTCAATCGTCTTTTTGCTTTGTGGTCATTAAGTATGCAGAAGAATAACTGAAAGCAATGTCTCAGATGACAAAGTTTCACATCTCAGGACTGATGCTGGTTTTCTGTCCCAGGTTGATAAAAAGCCTCAGAGCTGCGTCTTATCTGAACCGTGAGAGCAAAGGTTTCCGCGTCCTGATATGGCGAGCTGAGTGGCGAGCGTGAAGAATTCACCTCCGCCCTCCTGGAAAAACAGGTCAGTGCGTTTGTGAATCCAGCCCTGGTTCCTGCCCCACCTTTTGGAGGCTGAATAGCTCCTTCTGGTTCATGAAATGTTTCTGAAGAACAGCATCCCGATGCTCCGGCATGTTTCTGGGCTTTCACACAGTTTTCCATGAAGCTTAAGCCCAGACGTTCAAAATAACTGGAAGTAAAAGGCCACCGGGGTGTAAAAGTTATAGAATGACTTAAAGTTAACCATAAAAATAGTTCTGGATGTATTTTTAAAAAGTTACAACAGATTCAAAGTTGGAAAAAAACTCTTTTTAATGTGATTCTGACATCATTTTGAGCTCAACATGTTTTTATCTCTTCAGCTTATTTTAATTTGTTGATAGTTTTAACTTTCAAATCCCAGACGTGAACCAAAATGTTGGGAAAGGGAAGTTTTCTCCAGTTTTTAATGTCCCCGCTCCTTTTCCCAACACATTTAGAGGCTGTTCGGTGATGAAGAGCTTCTTGAGGATATCTGAGACTGTGCTCTGCCTCCTGTTTCCAGCCTCTGGGTTCAAACGATTCCCATTTTGTCCCAGACTGACTCCCCATCCAGAAGCCACTGTGAACACAGAGGTTCCCCCAAAGTTTGGCTCTTTGGAGCTCTTGGGGGGAAACTGTTGTCAAACTGGATGTTGAATCAGCTTCTTGGTTCTGCTACTGAAGCTTTGTGTGGAAAGCTAATGATCTTTCAGCTTTTCCAGCCTCCTGCCAGTCAGAAGGTCTGATGGACCACAGATCTGATCTCATTCCTGAGGCTAAGGGAACTGAAAACCAGCCGGGAGGGTTCAGAGTTCACAGGGGGCTTTGTTTTTAACTCAGCCTCTTCTCAATATTAACAGACAAAGTTAATCTGAGGCTGACATCAGCTGGTGAGGGGGGGCAGACACTAGATGTATGTGCATTTCCAGATCAGAGTGTGTGTTTTAGTTGGATTTCATAAACTGGTTTCCCATGCAGATGTCTGAGGAATTCTCTAGCAGACTTTAAAATGAGAGTTCAGCCTGTTTTAGAGGCCTGCATCTGCGCTGTGGCCTGTTTTTTTGTCTCAAATGTGTAAGCCAATTGATTAATCCCACCTGGATCAGTGATTCACATAAGAAACTATTTTTTAAAAAGAAACTTTTGATGATGCTTTTAAGCTGCGTAATTCTTTTACGTAATGTTCTGAAACGTGGTCGAGGACTCAGAACCAAAACTGGAGAAACCTGTCTGTCGCCTTTAACTGGGAGGTTGCGGACGCAGCCCAACGCCTGCTGGTTATAACAGACTGTTTTCCAGCTTCACAGTGACCTGTGTCGACTCTGACATGAGGCCTTTTGTGTCGATAATCAGTGGCCGGACTGACAGGTTCAATCGTGGGATGTAAATCCAGCAGAACCTGTTTGCTGTTTAACCGCTAATATTAAAAGATTCAGAGTTTCTGCGTCCTCCTTATACATGCCGAGTGTGTTTCCTGTCCTGCTCCCTCCGCTCTGGCCCTGCTCCCTGACGGAAGGCAGCAGCTGCCAACTCAAAGCGGCTGTTACCTGAACTGCAAAGAGCTCAGCGAGTCCTCCAGAGGGGCGTCAGCTGCCTCTACGCGGGGCCAAATGCCCCACTGATGGAGAAGGACTCAGGGTCTGACCTCCTGACCTGGCGCCAGCATCCCAGTGACCAACAGATAAGCTCTCCTGTCCCTTAACGCAGGTTTGAATGCATCTTATTCAAAACCTGGAACGATTAGATGTGTTAGATGGCTTCATTGCACAGAAGGGAACACAAGACGGGATACTGACTGAGTTTAACTTTCCTCAGCTTTGTTTTATTTCAAACAAGAGGAATTTTATTAAATAATCCAGCACATTAATGGCTCCCAAATTACTTTTATTCAATCAGACTCCTGCATATGCGTGTGCGGCGAGTGTAAATGCATGGGAGATAAAGTGTCTCAAGAACAGCAGGAGTTCATCTTTTCACAGTCTGGCCTCTGTTTGAATGCAAATCTCCCACTCGGATTTAGATAATCTAATCGGGGGGATGAGCGTCCCTGAGTTACCGGTGGGTGGGACTATGGGGGGGGAGCAGGAGGGGGTCCACGTCGTCTAAAGTGTTTTTTCTACATCTGAATAATGTTTGCAAGCCTTTTATACAAAAATTCTAATAAATAATCCAATAATAAGTGAGTTCTGATCAGCTGCAAGACATCCCCTCGGCTAAAAAGTCTCACTTTTTAAAATAAAAATGTATTTTCACTCCACATTTACATGTTCAGGTTCAAAACTCACATCATCACAAAAAAATAAGCATAATTAACCAAATATTTGTACCCGATTTTGATTTATAACGACACTTAACACTGTGTCCTGCCTTATGTGAGCTAATACTGCTCAAAGTTAGCAGGTAGGCAGAAAAAAAGTTAGATTTGAATGTTTGTATGGTTATTTTAAGGCTTTTTCATGGTGGTTGGAGCTGATGGGGGCCGCCATCCCTTTCCGTGAGCCTTCATACATGTTTGTGAGGCGTTTCATCCGTCGGCGTGCTGACGTTTTTTGCAGGAATGTGTGTGATTTGCGGGGTTTGCACCGCGGAGGGCGACGGGAAGTCAAGCCGCCTCCCATCCAGTATAAAACCTCCCAGTCCGGCCCCAATCGTCCTCTTTCTGTTACCTGGCTAGGGGCAGCAGCTTTGGCCGTGATAACCCAGAAACACCGGTAAGTCCACCTCTGATTCATTAGCTGGACAGAAAGTCAGACCCGGGCCCGGAACTGTTTGACGTCTCTCTAGTTGTGACGCCTGTTATGAACTCCCTCCATTTTTGATAAACGACGTGAAAGCAGAAGTTTTTTTCCGTTATGTAACTTGACGCTAACCTGTGGATTTATCGCTAAAAATCGCTTTGAAAAGAAATGTGGTTAAGGCCGTGGTTCCTATCCCAAATGGATGTTAATGGCGTGGGGCCTAAATAATTGTACTAAAAACTTTCTGGACAATGGAGGAGAAATGAGGGAGGAGAAAATGTGGGGGAAAAGGGAACAAAGGAGTCTGGGAAAACGGACATCCGAGGATGCTTCGCTGGTATTTCTCCCCTCTCCTCCTTTGAAACAACTGGACGTAATTCCAGCGACAGGTGTTGGGAAGCCTGGACCAGATAGCCGCTGAATATTTGGCGATCTTTGTAACTTTATCCGACGTGGCTCTGGGAGTAACACGTGTCTCGGCTGGCCTGTGGCCGAGTGAGGCCTAGCGGCAGCCGCCGCCTCTCGCCGGCCCGAACTGCCGTTTAACCACCGACTAACGACCAAGAATGTTGTTCATTTTGGCACGGTTCGCTCGAATGTGTCGATATTTTTAATATGGTCATTTTTTTTTTATTTTTACTACTCAAAATGACTCGAGGGAGTGGTGAACCAAGCCCAGTACGCCGCCGTTCAGTGAACGTCCCCCCCTTTTTTTTTTTTTTACCCTGTACTCTTCCGCCACCCTAACTGAAAAATACGTATTGGAATGTGACCGTAACCGTTTACCTACATTTCCCCATTTTTCACAGAAACTAACACAATGGGAAAGGAAAAGACCCACATCAACATCGTGGTCATTGGCCATGTCGACTCCGGAAAGTCCACCTCCACCGGCCACTTGATCTACAAGTGCGGAGGAATCGACAAGAGAACCATCGAGAAGTTCGAGAAGGAGGCAGCCGAGGTGAGTGCTCGCGCTACATTTTATCTTTTTTGAGCCGTTAGTCGTTTCCAAGATGGCGGCGCCAGCGTGCCTCCTGTGAGCTCAGCTGCCCGGCACGAGGGTGGAGCGCAGCCGTGTGCGCGCACGCAGGCGGGGTGGGGCTTGACGGCGGACATTGTAAATGGTGACGGTGCACTTTCCGTTCAGCTTGGGCCTGAAGGCCGCTGTATGGAGAAAAGATCGAGAATACACTTAATTTTAAAAAAGAAAATAGTTTAATCCCACATTAATTCTTAACATTTACTATGGATGTTTCTTTTAAAATGAAAAATAATAAAATTGTACGAAATTAAATCATGTATTGATTTAGTTATCATTTTTGTTGAATATCCCTTAATGTATTTAAAAGCGTTCATCTTAAGCATCACACATCAATAATCTAGGATTGGTTAAAGGCATCCAAATGTTAGTACAGTGATAATTAAAGCATTGTTCTATTTCTATAGATGGGAAAGGGCTCCTTCAAGTACGCCTGGGTGCTGGACAAGCTGAAGGCTGAGCGTGAGCGTGGTATCACCATCGATATCGCTCTCTGGAAGTTTGAGACCAGCAAGTACTATGTGACCATCATTGATGCCCCCGGACACAGGGACTTCATCAAGAACATGATCACTGGAACCTCTCAGGTAATTACTTTATTCTTGCTCAGATTTTGACTCTGATCCATTTAGCATGGGCCCGAATCTAAGTGTCATATATTTTCAGGCTGACTGCGCCGTGCTGATCGTAGCTGCTGGTGTCGGTGAGTTCGAGGCTGGTATCTCCAAGAACGGACAGACCCG
The DNA here is from genome assembly GCA_013363375.1 of Menidia beryllina. Taxonomy (NCBI): domain Eukaryota; kingdom Metazoa; phylum Chordata; class Actinopteri; order Atheriniformes; family Atherinopsidae; genus Menidia; species Menidia beryllina. The sequence goes on from JABUIW010000021.1 coordinate 108,675, forward strand.
TGAGCACGCCCTGCTGGCTTTCACCCTGGGTGTGAAGCAGCTCATCGTTGGTGTCAACAAGATGGACTCCACCGAGCCCCCTTACAGCCAGGCCCGTTTTGAGGAAATCCAAAAGGAAGTGAGCACCTACATCAAGAAGATCGGCTACAACCCCGCCGCTGTCGCCTTCGTCCCCATCTCTGGATGGCATGGAGACAACATGCTGGAGGCCAGCTCCAAGGTGACCGTCCACTCTGACAAATGTTTTAAATATGGTTGATTTATGTTCGTGTATATCTCATCTATTCTGTTTCTCTGATTGTAGATGGCCTGGTTCAAGGGCTGGAAGATTGAGCGCAAGGAGGGTAACGCCAGTGGAACCACCCTGCTGGAGGCCCTGGATGCCATCCTGCCACCTTCTCGCCCCACCGACAAGCCCCTCCGTCTGCCCCTGCAGGACGTCTACAAAATCGGCGGTAAGATATATCTTTTTGGCTTATACTTAAATGTATAAGTGTGGTTCCGTGTCTAAACGCGTGTCTGCCCTCTCAGGTATTGGAACTGTCCCAGTCGGCCGTGTTGAGACCGGTGTCCTGAAGCCCGGCATGGTCGTCACCTTCGCTCCCCCCAACCTGACCACTGAGGTCAAGTCTGTGGAGATGCACCACGAGTCCCTGCCCGAGGCCGTCCCCGGCGACAACGTCGGCTTCAACATCAAGAACGTGTCCGTCAAGGAAATCCGTCGTGGATACGTCGCTGGTGACAGCAAGAACGACCCCCCCAAGGCCGCCGACAGCTTCAATGCCCAGGTGGGTGGCGTGTGCTTAAAAAAAAAAAAAAAAAAAAAAAAAGCTTCTGAGTCTTCATTTCCCTGAATGTTCCAGCATCTATTCCAGAAATTGTGCTGAAACAAGTAGACTAAAAGCTGGAACTGAGAGAAATTCAGATTTCTAACTCTTCACTCATCCACAGGTCATCATCCTGAACCACCCCGGCCAGATCAACGAGGGCTACGCCCCCGTCCTGGACTGCCACACTGCTCACATCGCCTGCAAGTTCAAGGAGCTCATCGAGAAGATCGACCGTCGTTCTGGCAAGAAGCTTGAGGACAACCCCAAGTTTGTCAAGTCTGGAGACGCCGCCATCGTCAAGCTCATCCCACAGAAGCCCATGGTGGTGGAGCCCTTCTCCAACTACCCTCCCCTCGGTAAGTCTGCCTCCCAGTGCTCCACGCACCCAAAGCTTTGAGGAGAACAGTGAAACTGAGCTCACCCCTCTGCCCCTCCAGGTCGTTTCGCTGTGCGTGACATGAGGCAGACCGTTGCCGTCGGCGTCATCAAGGCCGTCGACACCAAGGAGATTTCCGGAAAGACAACCAAGGCCGCAGAGAAGGCCCAGAAGAAGAAATGAATGGTCGTGCAGGACATCCAGCGATCCGACGTGTGCCGGCAGCAGCGGGCCACCCCCTCCCCTGTATCCTCCCATCCTGGGTCATCTTCTCTGAGGCACAGCTCTCACCTCAAGGACTGGCTTATGCTGATTAAAACCCATCGCAAAAGTTTTCGCAGGAAAAAAGAACTCTGTGGCATTGTCACTTACTGAATCACAGGGCAATGCCTCTTCTCTCAGTTAAGTCGAAAGGAAAAAAGGTTTAGAAGTACATCTCGATGTTTAAATGCCACAAATTTAATTGGAAAGAAAAAGCTGCTGGTAACTAATAAAATAAATGTCTTTGAAAAAATTGCAACTGGCTTGTCTGGGTCCTTCACTGTTGCAGTTGGTGTAGTTTTTAGCCTTTTGACAGGCGAGAGCGTCTGTGCTGCAGCTGTTTCTTGACCAGGCTGTCTTCTCATCCAATCGCCTGCATAGCGAGCCTGTCACCCCAGCCAATGGCACCCCTGATTTCAGTCCGACGCCAACCAGAATCTGCTAGCCCTCCCTCCTCTGTGGCAGTATAAAAACCAGGCACAGCACACAATCTGTCCTTTTTTGCCTCCGCCTTAATTCCAGGACACTGTGATAGTTGCTGGGCACAGGTAGGTACATTTTTAGTCTAAACCCTGAAGGTGGAATAGTTTGAAATGTGCAATTTGTTGTGGGGTTAAGATGTAATTGGAGGAGCTGATCTGGCAAAACTTGTGCTCTAATTTGATGCTGCTTAGCTTCAATATGAGAAAATGGACTGTCTGCATGTCTCCATGTCATGTTTTTTATTTTAAATGACAGATTTGTTTGACTTCAGTATTCCCAAAAATGCAGAACCAAAGGTGTTTCTGCCAGTCACGCTTGTCCCCTCTTAGCTTCGTGAACGCGCACAGCTCTACATCGCTGTGGGGCGAGTACGCGCTTCTACCGCTTAACAACATGGCGGCCGTGCCCAACATGGAGGCCAGTGGCCGGTGTAGCACATGGCGCGTGACTCACCGGCGTCACTTTCCGGTGTCGTAAACCAACTTTTTTTTTCTAATTTAGTACGCAGGTCTGGTGGATGTATTTAGCTAAATGTAACGATTCCAATGACGTCAGAACACGGATGTTAAATCTTATTTTCCTTTTTTTGTATAGTTTATACAGCGAAGATAATGTTTTGCCATTTTTGTTTAGTTTTATTGAAAATGTATAAGTAGTTAATAACAGTTTAGTGCTGCAAAACGTCCCAATTACTAAAAACGGGTCTAAACTTGAATTAACGGACAGTTGCGCGTGAACTTTGGCCAACGGTCAGACACATAACGTCTCCCAGGGGACCCACTCCTCCTGTCCCCTGTCGTCTAAAGACACATTTAGGCTTTGAAATGTTTAATAAGAAGGCCAAAATGCTGCCCATCTGTTTGCAGCCGGTCAATCGAAATGGGAAAGGAAAAGACCCACATCAACATCGTGGTCATTGGCCATGTCGACTCCGGCAAGTCCACAACCACAGGCCACCTGATCTATAAGTGCGGAGGGATCGACAAGAGAACCATCGAGAAGTTCGAGAAGGAGGCAGCCGAGGTTGGTTTTCTGCCCGGTCATTCAACAGTATGAGGCATGGACGGGCATTTCACCAGTGCTGACAAGTGACGTACACTAAATATGTTGGTCTAAACTGCCATCTACTGTTTAAAAATGGATGTGCTGCCTTCTGAGGCAGGAATCTGGTATTTTTCATGCTCCCCTTAACGCTTTATAAACCTAAGTTAAAAAAAAATGGCTACAAATAATTGTATAAATTGCTTGTGTAAAATTAGAATACATGGCATTATATCTTATGATTTAATCTTTTCCAGCCCACACTCAAAAGCCCAATGTTAAAGAAATATGATTGAACAGGACAGTGATCTCAATTTTTTTTTTGTCAGAAATAGAAACAAAAAAAACCCTAATCTGTATAAATTAAACACAGTGAAAGATAATTAAGGAAGACATGAATCATTTTACAACCTGAGATGCTGTAGAAAAGTAAATCCCAAATAAAGCCAAAATTACCAAGTTTCTCAGTTATTGTTTGAGTTTTTTACCACGATGAAAAGAGGGTTTCTCATTTGTTTCACCTTTTCCTTTAATACATTTGTGTTGGTTCAATAGATGGGAAAGGGCTCCTTCAAGTACGCCTGGGTGCTGGACAAGCTGAAGGCTGAGCGTGAGCGTGGTATCACCATCGACATCGCTCTGTGGAAGTTTGAAACCAGCAAGTACTATGTGACCATCATTGATGCCCCCGGACACAGGGACTTCATCAAGAACATGATCACTGGCACCTCTCAGGTGGATGTTCTCATGGCTCTGTGCTGTTTTTCAGGTCATTTTGGCCGTTTGAAATGCGTGTCCTAACAAACTGTCCCCGCTCAGGCTGACTGCGCTGTGCTGATTGTTGCTGCTGGCGTCGGTGAGTTTGAGGCTGGTATCTCCAAGAACGGACAGACCCGTGAGCATGCCCTGCTGGCTTACACCCTGGGTGTGAAGCAGCTCATCGTTGGTGTCAACAAGATGGACTCCACCGAGCCCCCTTACAGCCAGAAGCGCTACGAGGAGATCACAAAGGAAGTGAGCGCCTACATCAAGAAGATCGGCTACAACCCCGCCACCGTTGCCTTCGTCCCCATCTCTGGATGGCATGGAGACAACATGCTGGAGGCCAGCGACAAGGTGAGCGTCCACTGCTCTCAAACCACTTCTCACCCCTACAGTGCATCCTATATTGGTCATTGATTCAATCCTTTTTGCTCCATTTCAGATGAGCTGGTTCAAAGGCTGGAAGATTGAGCGTAAGGAGGGTGGAGCTACCGGTGTGACCCTGCTGGAGGCTCTGGACTCCATCATGCCGCCCAGCCGCCCCACCGACAAGCCCCTCCGTCTGCCCCTGCAGGACGTCTACAAAATTGGCGGTAAATTGAACTTTCTTACAAACGCATCTTTTTATAGATATCCCTGTTTGCTGCGTCAGCGCATAAGAAAAAGGACAAACTTTTGTTTCTGTGCACTATTCACTTACTGTAAAATCAATAGAATTTAAAATAAAAGAATGACTTTACAGCTGGCAAAAAAAATAATAAAGGGCCTCAAACAGAGTCCTGGGGAGCCTCGTGTGACAAAGCCTGTACAGATATTTCCACCCTGAAAAAGGCTGTTCAGGCTGTCCCGGTAACAGTCCTACCAGAGGAGCCCCTCTCGGTGAGGCCGGCCTGACCAGCGTCTCTGCCCTCTCAGGTATTGGAACTGTCCCCGTTGGCCGTGTTGAGACCGGCGTCCTGAAGCCCGGCATGGTCGTCACCTTCGCTCCCCCCAACCTGACCACTGAGGTCAAGTCTGTGGAGATGCACCATGAGTCCCTGCCTGAGGCTCTGCCCGGCGACAATGTCGGCTTCAACATCAAGAACGTGTCCGTCAAGGAAATCCGTCGTGGAAACGTAGCCGGCGACAGCAAGAACGACCCCCCACTGGCCGCCGAGAACTTCACAGCTCAGGTGAGCAGCAGGAGGAAGATTTCCATCATCGCTTTAATCTTTTAAATCTCCTAGGTAACCTAAGAGCAGGTATTGTAGTCAGGGGTTCAAGCTGCATGAACACTGAAGAGCTCCTCCAACAATTTATGAGCTGCTCTGTGTGCAAAACACCTGCAGAACACAGAGTTCCAGAGTGATTTACAGCCCAGATTCTCTCCATATATGAGAGTTTCTGCATTTATTCATACTGCCATCCGTCATCTCCCCTCCCTCCTGCTGACTTATATTTTCTATCAGAACTGGTTCTGGAGGCAGAAAGTGTGAAAGTTTCCTCTCTGGTCAGAGGTTCACAGCTGGATGGAAAACCCTCTGCTGTCAGAGCTGATCAGGATGCTGATCTGAAGCATTTCAGGGTTTTGAATGGCAGCACATAGTCCAGCTGTTGTCCTCCAGCTCAGAGTGTCTGTTTTCTAAAGCATTAAATAATCCACGGCTCTGAGTTCCAGCCTTTAGTCGACTGGTTTTAGCACATCAGCACAAAGTTTCCTTCATTTCTGGATGCTGGAACAGAGCTCATTTCCAGGAAATGAAGCCTCATTCTGGAGGAAAACCAGCAGAACTCTGAGTTCTCTGGACTCTAGTTTGGATCAGAGGCTCAGATGTTGATGTGTGATCACAGACAGGTTTCTTTCAGAGTTTAACCAGCAGAGCAGGAAGCATCCAGCTGGTTTCCATGTACAGAAACTCCTCCATCCAGGTCTCCTCAGGCTGTGACGTAGTGTGAGCGCATGATATCTGAACCCTTAACGATCCATGTTTCCTGGTCTGGTCTGTGCTGCAGGTCATCATCCTGAACCACCCCGGGCAGATCTCTCAGGGCTATGCCCCCGTGCTGGACTGCCACACCGCTCACATCGCCTGCAAGTTCAGCGAGCTGAAGGAGAAGATCGACCGCCGTTCTGGCAAGAAGCTGGAGGACAACCCCAAGGCGCTGAAGTCTGGGGACGCCGCCATCATCACCATGGTGCCCGGAAAGCCCATGTGTGTGGAGAGCTTCTCCCAGTATCCCCCCCTGGGTGAGTGGACCACCTCTGTTATCAGCACTTGTTTATGAGGCTTTCGTTTGGGGCTGGACTCTTTAAATCTGCTCGTACTGAAACGGCTCATCCTACCAAAGACTGAATTTCTGTCCCTTTGTTTTAATACAGCTCAGATAAAACATGATTGGACAGAGTGAATATTTATGTATATATATAGAACGATATATCTGTTCTGATTTAGGCCTTCAAAGGCCTGTTATATAGAGTATTTCCCCTTATTTTCGTTTAGGGTAAAAAAAAATTTAAACGTCCTCAAACTATTGAATAAATGTGCATGTAAAAAAGTCAATTTTACATATATTTACATTTTATTAAAGCCTCTAAAAAATAGTTATTTTTTTAATCATTCTAGGGTCAGACTTTAAAGGGATAAAGAAGAGCAAAAGATAACATTTATATTATATTATATTTTAAACATCATTTACTTAATAAATAGGACGACCTATAAAAATGTGGTTATATTACAATATTACAACATTTAATGACAACTCTTCTGGAAAACCATCTGCTTCTGAGAAATGAATTAAGAGCCTAAACAGCTAAAATGGTTTCCGGTAAAACTGGGTAGAAAAATGTAATTAAAAAACGTGTTTGCATTTTACTTCTGATTAATAAAAAATAGATTTTTTTAGTAGAAGTGAGAAACACTGATTGTGATCCCAGTCAAGAAAAAGTCAATTGGAGGACGACAGGTCGGTTAAAAGCAGCCAAAAAGTCAATTCTTACCGCTTTTTTTAACTTTTGAACTTTTCCTTTATTATTTAAAAGATAAATCAAGAGCTAGAATACTTTATTTTTTACATGATGCACAAGATTAGTCATTTTCCGACACACTAAGAAAAAGTCCTTCTGTTTTTCTCTGCTGAGTTTCAGGCTTAAATCAAAGCTGCAGACTCATAAAACCAGTCTGGACCCTGTGAACATTTTCATGTGTCAGCTGTTGAAACTGAACCGTCCGCGTTGCTTCTCCTCTCAGGTCGCTTCGCCGTGCGCGACATGAGGCAGACGGTGGCCGTCGGCGTCATCAAGAGCGTGGAGAAGAAGGCGCCCAGCGGCGGCAAAGTCACCAAGTCGGCACAGAAGGCCGATAAGAAGAAATGAATCCTGCTGCTCGGCGCCCGGCGCGATGCAGCGGCGTCTGAGCAGCAGCGGGCCGCCCCTCCCCCCCCACGCCACCCGGCGGCGTCCTCTCTGAGCTGTCTGCTCAAGGACTGGCTAAAGCTGATTAAAGCCCACCGCAAGAGTTTCCGCAGGAAAGGAGGGTTCGTGCCCCCGGCGGGAAACTCGCAACTCGACTAAGCTCAAACCAATAAAGCTCTGAAACCGGTCTGTTGTGCTTTGTGACTCCAGAAGCTTCTCGCTCGCACTCACAGCTGCCGAACACTCATCGTTATTAAATGGAATTACTACATATAAAGGGATTATTGAAGGGGGATGAGCGTCCGCTGTGTTTCAGCTAAAACAGGAATCTGGTTAGAAATGAACAAATGCTCAGAAAACATCACCTTTCTTTTGACAAAGAAAATAAATCCAGCTGCTTTGAGACTGAAGTTTAATATCAAAGAACGTTTGGTAACAGAGGAGAGAAACCATGAAGGGGGGCAGGAAAAAGCTATCACTTATGACAAATTTATTCTACTTTTTTCTCTCGGAATCATCTTAAGCTTCATATCTGCTCTGAAAACAGCTTCCATTCTTCCTCTGTTGTTTTTCTCTCCATCTCTGGTTATTAGGTCCCACAAAGTTTCCTGTATTTTTGAGGTAATTTTGTGTTTCATGGTCAAACTTGGCCTGTTTTTGGTCACTCTGTCTCTTCAGAGTGGCTTCATGTATTTTTTCTGTCAGTTTTGTGTCAGTTTTTCACAATTTTCAGCTCATCAGGATTTCAAACCCAGTTTCGCTGAGAAGTCAGAAAAGCAGGAAGCAGGACGGACATTCATCCACTCTTTTCTGTTCAGGAAAAAACAAACAGACTCTGACTCATTCATCATAAATAACTGTGTCTTTTAATATTTTTTCCATTATTCAAGCAAACATGTTAGAAAATGCAACGATAACAATAACAGTTCTGTTTTGCAGTTGAAAATATCCCTTTTGTAATATCACAATCCAGTCATACAGCCAAAGAAGTTGATTCAGTCATTTACACCCACTACAAAGAGTCAGCCGGTGACTACTCAGGCTGACTGTGGAAACCTTTATTAAACCATAATTAAAACACATCGTTTAAAACAGGCTGGGGACAGGCCCCATCTCTCCTCAACACGACAGAGGCTTGATTCCCGGCAGCCCCCCCCCCCCCCCCTGCCCTTCCGGGACGTTCTCCCAGCACCCCCTCCCGGAGCACCCCCCCCCAACACCCCCAACACCCCCTTGCCCGCCACCTGAACAGGTCACTTCCGGCGAAACTGAAAACCCCATTGGTTCCCCACGCTTAAAGGGGGGGCTTAAAGAAGAGGAGAGCGGTCTCGCAACTGGTTCAAATTTAGGCAAAATTGAAAGCGAAAGTGAGACGTTTCCAGTATTGCCCACCCTGGCCTGAGCCGACCCACCCACAGCCGCCCCCCCCCACCGGAGCACCCCTCCGCTCACAACTCCTCCAGCCGCCCGCGGAGCAGAGCAGGCATCAGGTGAGTCTGACCCGCCGGTTTCCGACTTTATCTCATCTTTTTGGTTCGCTTTGATGCCGGGAGTGGAATTAAACGGGAAGAGTGAGGGAAAAAAACAACAAACTATGAAGAGATTCGTTTGCCTTCCTCTTACTTTTGTTCATCTTAATTGAATTTAAATAAAACATTTGTCAATAAAGTAAAGTAGCGTTATAAAGGAAAATGTGTTGGGAAATTATTTGAAACTGATGTTAAAGCAGAGAGGCTGCCTGTAGATGTGAAGAGTTGTTTGTTTTAGGGCGTTATCCTTTCATGTAATTTCCCAGAACCTGTTTGACCTTGTTTGTTTTGGGACTTTGTGCCCTACATCGGTCCGGGCTGTCAGAGCACGCTGCTTTGCCTCATTTTAAGGCTTCCTGCTCCAAGAAACCTGATTTAAATAACAGGGAGAGCCCTCGGGCTCTTTAAGCTGTGCAGAAGGCTGGCGGAGATCCACAGAGGCAACAACAACAATTTACCCACAAACAGCTGGGTTAAACGGGCCTCAGCCTCTCTTTTTGTGTCCTAAGTTTACAGGAAAGGCCAGGAAAAGTAGTTTTTTCAAGCGTTAACCCTTTCATGTATAGCGGCCACTACAGTGGAAGGCTTTTTGAAAGCCTTTTTCTAGTGTACACAAGGATTTTTTTTATCAGAGGGGCAGAAATCAGAGGGTTGAATGAGCAGGAGAGAGGAAAAGGAGGATAGCAGTCATTATTAGAACCAGATGAGACCTGCATGCAGCATTCTGTTAAACGTCTAAATATGCTCACATCGCAACAAACAGTATGTCCATAGGAGGACATTTTAAAACAGATACTGTTCACTTGAGTGGACGTCTGTAAAAATCCTTGAATAAACACATTTTTGACCAAAAAAAAGAAAGAAAAAAAGCTGCTTTGCTGAGCTGGACACACCGCTGGCTCATCCCTTGAGTTTTGGGGCTTTTTTCTGCCCTTTTCCAGCTCTTTGGGAGGGCATTCATTTCCATGGAGGGCTTTTTCTGTGCGCGTCTGCTCATGCTGTGTGTGGATCTCTGGCCTCCAGCTGCAGGTCATCTGGGATCGACATGAACAGGGAGGCCAGGTCTCCAGGTCTCGGCCCGGCCAGACGGAGGAGGCCAGCCCAGGAGCAACCGGCAGGCGGGGCCGAGGGCGGCGGGGGGGCCGAGGGGCGGGGCCCCGTCCCCCCCGAGCTGGCCCAACAGATCAGGGTCATCGTCCAGAAGCTGAAGATCCGCCAGACCGAGCGCAGCTGGGCGGCCGAGGTGGTCAACGACTTCCGGGAACACCTGATGAGGTTCCTGAAGAGCAACAACGATCAGCCTCTGTTCCAGTCGGCCGAGCTCCTCACCACCGGCAGCTACTTCGAGAAAGTGAAGGTGATTTTAAGCACTCATCACGCAGATTATCTGAGAGGCTGGAGCCCAGAAACAACAGCGGTCCGAGCTCCTGGGGTTCGTTTTACAGGAAGAAGTTAGTTTACTCTGTACTGAACTCAGGAGGGTTAGGGGGAAAGCAAAAGGTATGAGGGAAGAGGAGACAAGGAGGCAAGGAAACAAGGAAGAACATGAATTCAATCAATTAAATTAATTAAAGTAATTATATGACAATAATAATATATAATCTAATGATAATAATTCAAATAAAAACAGGAATAAAATAAAAAAAGGTTTGAATAAATGGGTCCAACAGAAAGTTTTAAGGGGATAAATTAAAGACAAAGTAAAGAATAAGATAGATAATGAATGGAGAAAGGAATCAGTGAAGGAAGAGAGGGAAGGAACAAATGAGAGGGGAAAAAAATAAAGAAAGAGGGAATAAAAGGAAGAGCGAATAAAAGAATTAGAAGGACTGACAGAATAGGCGAGACAACCATAGGGGAGAAGGGATGTTTAACAGAAAACAAAGAAGGGATGATAAATCATAAATGATAAATAATAAAGAGAGGAAAGGAAGAGAGGGAAGGAACCAAAAGGAAGGAAGGAATCTGTCCATAAAGGTAAGAAAGAGGCAAGGTAACTAAGAACACAGGGAAGGAATAAAGGGAGGAATTAAATAATTTACTTAAGGAGAGAACATTTGAAAGAATGAAAAGAAGTAATGAGCTAAAAAATAAAGACAGGAACAGAGAGAAGTAATAAAAAAGACTAAAAGGAAGAAGAAACAGGCCTTTCAACCAGGAGGGGAAGATGACTAGTCTCTCCATGCTCAGATCCACAGCCCGGATGAGTTTGACATGATGCTGAAGCTTCAGGTTCCTCCTCCTTTCGACACGACCAGGCTGGACAGCGGCCTCTTCTACCGGCTGGACCTGAAAAGGCTCACCCGATTGCCCATCCAGGACCTTCTGCTGGAGAACGGGCTCACCCTCTCATCCAGCAAGATCCTCTCTGAGATGTACCGCCTGGTCCGGAAGTTCCTCAAGACCTACAAAGGTCCCCACACTCATAAAATAAGATCCTTTTGGGCCGCAGCCGTAGCCTAATGGTTAGAGCGGGCGGCCCATATACAGAGCCTTCGCTCGCAAGCGGGCGGCCTGGGTTCGAATCCAGCCCATGGCCCTTTCCCGCATGTCTCCCCCTCTCTATCTCTGCCCCCTTTCCTGTCAAGCTACTGTCATTAAAGGCCACTAGAGCCAACAAAATCTTAAAAAAAAAATAATAATAAGATCCTTAACCCTAACAGGGTTTTAGCTTTGTTCTTCACTAACTCCTCAGAGCTATTTGCTCTTTATCTGTCAGGTATTTCTGCCTTGTTTGTCCCAGAAAGGCCCCCTGAAACAGGTCAGAAACGGGCCAGACTCGGTGGATTAATGCGTTAGCCCTCTTTTGTTTCCAGCTCCTGACGAACACTGTCGCTGGGAGGTGAACAAGAAGCGGATTTACTGCCCGGCTGTCACGCTGTCGCTGTGCAGAAGCGACAACAACGAGCTGATCTCCGTGGACGTGGTGCCCGCTTTGGAGGTGAGCGTCTGACCCCCGAAGGCCATGGTCACAGCTACTCTCCAGCTCACCTGAGTCTATAAATACACTTTTATTTCTGCATGTGTGTGTTTTCTCAGTGAGGTTTTCAAATACGGGAAATGATAATAATTAGCATTATTATTGTCTCACTGTTTCAGATTCAAATTTGCAGATTTAGAACTACTTTTTAAAGTCATCTCTCCTTATAAATGTCTAAGTAAAACTTAGCCAGTGGAAGATGTTGCACAGTTACTCAAGACGTTAACCATTTGGCTAGGTAGCAAGTGGAAGACGTTAGTTGGATAAATACTTAACCAGTGAAAGACTTTAGTTGGTTAGCCAGTGAAAGATGTTAGCTGGTTAGCCAATAACAAAGATGTAAGCTTGTTAACCAGTAAGAAAAGATGTTAGCTGGTTAGCCAATAACAAAGATGTAAGCTTGTTAGCCAGTGAGAAAAGATGTTAGCCGTTGACAGGCCAGTCAAACGTGATTCTAAATTTTGTCCTGGTGTCTGCTTGGAGGCTCAGACCTGGCCCTCTGTGGTCCGCAACGGTCCAGAAGTGGATAACTGGCTGGGCAAGAAGGTTCGTCAAGAAATCCGAAGCTTGCCATGTTACTTTGTGCCAAAGAGGATGAAGGGACGAAACCTCAGCCAGGACGCCAAAGGTAAGAGAACGTTTAGCCCAAACATGAAGACCAACTCATCAGAGGAGTTGTAGCTCAGATGTCCCAGCTTTCCACCAGTACATTAATGCACCACATAGAATAAAACTCTGAGGCCATGAGTGCTGAAAAAGCTCTCAAAATCCTCTGTAAACTGGCCCGTGCACATAAGAAGATGCATGTCCATGTATTTAAGGAGCCTTTTTGTCTAGGAAGTGTTCACATCTGTGAGGTTGGAGGGAAAAATCTGTGGTAAAAGTTCACATTTTTGTTGATTTTAGGTGATTAGATCGTCCAAAGCTGCACACAGAGTAATTCGAAATAAATGTGGAGCTTTTCTGAGTCAATTTTCTCTGCATGGGGATTAATTTGACAGCAACTTTCTGTGTAAAAAAGCAAAGGGTAACAGTTTTATTTCCCGTTGGATCTCTAACCGTTGCACACGGGCTGCTGATGGGTGTTTTCTCTCTTCATCAGAGAGTTGGAGGATTTCTTTCTCTCACATCGAGAAGAAAATCATCACCTCTCATGGCAACAAGAAAACCTGCTGTGAGAGAAATGGCACCAAATGCTGCCGGTGAGTTTAGTTTTTTCCTCACATTTAACCCTCCTATTTTATCTCTTTGGGGTGAAAATGACCTGGATGCTTCAGAAGTGTTTATCCTGAGAAATTAAAATGAGGGTTAAAGTGATCAGTTTGATGGAGAATCCCTCTGAAAATAAGAGTTGACTATACAAAAAAAGGATGAAAAGATGTCAGTTTTTCCACAAGAAGCAGATAAAGTTCCATAAATCCCAACAACTAATTTGGGAAAAAGATAAATGACTAAAGTAAAATAAATAAGATATCTCAAATATCTCCAATTTCAACTTTAAATTTCTGCTTTTTTCCCCCCAGAACTAGCTCTGATTTCCACTAAATGAGCTCTATTCCAGCAGATATCACAGAGAGAAGTGGAAACACGTGTTCAGGAGCTGGAGACAGCTTCTCTGAGAAGCAGAAATTCAAACATTTTATCGTTTTTTCTTCGAATGGAAACCTTAAAAGCAACAAAAAATTCTATTATTGCCTTTTTTGAAAATATTAAATAATTTCCTTTATAGGAAATAGGAATGGAATTACTCTAATTATTGCATAATTTAGATGACTGTGATTGTTATCATGTTTATTATTGTTGCAAAGAGGCTTTTTGGACAGTAATTAAGAAGAAAATTAGACCTCCATTTTCATTTATTTGTATTATGAGGGCTTCTTTAATGTGTAAGTGTCGAGTATTAAAGAGAAATAAGAACAAATCTGGAAATTCTCTTTTTTTCTCACAGGAAACAGTGCTTGATGCTTCTCAAGTGTCTGATTGCGAGTCTGAAACAACAATTTCCCGTTGAGCTGGAACCCCTCTGCTCCTACCATGGGAAGACCACCTTCCTCCACACCTTGACCGAGAGGTACTCATAAGTTATTCCACCTGCTCCAGGATTACATTTAAAGTGGAATCCCTGCTTCCTGTTCCTGGGACCAGCTGGTGTTTTGACCATATCCTGTCTCACAAATCTCAGTAAAATCCTCAGAGAATGTAGTCAAACTTAAAAAAAAAAGAGTGGAACATGCTCCCTTGGAGATAAATGCAAAGCAGACCTGGGGTTTTTTTGTTTTGTCTTACAGTCATTCCTCCAGATTCTTTGGTTTGTTCCATCTCTCCTGTTTGCTGTCATTCTTAAGGTATGATGACGCCGACTGGACCCGCCCTCAGCTTCCTGCGTGCTTCCTGATCCTCGTCTCCGCTCTGCAGGACTACGTCCGCAGAGGCAATCTGCCTCACTTCTTTGTACCTGAATGCAACCTCTTCTCGCAGGCCCTCTTCCCTCGCAAAGCGCGGGACTTCCTCACCAACGCCCTGGAGGAGCAGATGGCGGAAGGTCTTCCCCTGCTCAAGCCTCCGGCACCTGTTTCTTTTCTGGAGCCAGCAGCGTTTTCAGAAGAAACCACCTCTGAGAATCAACTTGAAAAATCCTCTCTTGTCACCAAGATGAGAAACAAACTCATCTGGGTTGTCATTGTTGCTTTGGCTGTATTTTTTTATTTTTATTTTTTTAATTTTCTTGATAAGCATCAATAAAGATTTTTGATGTAAGGTCATTGAGATCTGTTTCCTTTCTGATATGTTCAAAACGACAACTCACCTGTAGGTACCTAAAAAGTTCAGTTCGGTCCAGGTTATGGTCTTCCTTCAACCTAGCAAAGCTAGAAAATTGATGGATGTTCTAAGTCTTTGCAGTGATTAAATGTGTGTAGAAAAGTATAAAGGAATTGTTGGGCCTCTGTAAATGACTTAAGAGTCTGGTCTGACCTGCTCTTTTTGGAAATCGATGTGAGTTGTTGTGATTTGGCACTATATAAATAAAATCTAATTGAATTGAACATTTAAATATAAAGGAGTCAAAGGTTTGAATGATTCATGGTCCTGAAACTCAATTCAAATAAACAGAATAACGACATATCATATTTCAATATTACATCTTAAAAACATGTCTTCTTAAAATGAAGGTACAACCTGAATTTACTTAATCGTAATATTTTCCAGCAAAGTTTGGACAAACTGAATTAATAAAAGTACTTTGGACCAGCTTACAAAAGGGTGCTGGTTATGTTCGCTATTACATTTCAGTAAAAGCATTTGTTAACAAAAGATCAGACTCAGTAAGTGGAAAAGATACATGGACGTAGTTTGATAATTAATGTGTATTTAATTGGCTACTTTTTCGCATGAAGCGGAACCCCCTTTTTTCCACAGCATTCACCCGACTCTATTTAATCAGAACACGCGCGTATAAAAGCTTTCCGCCGGAAACGTCACGTCCTCTTCAAGTGATCCAACATGGCGGTGAGTAGCGTCCCACATCGTACGATGGTGATCAAACACGAAGTTACAGTCGAAATCCGCAATCATCGGAGTTTAAACGTCCCGCAAACGACTGATTGGTCCTCAAAGACTCAGATTACACAATTAACAATAAATCCAGAGTCATATTTGCGTAATAAACGTAATGAAATAATGTTAAAACAGAAAAGCTATAGCAGCTAGCAGGCTAAGCGCTATAAGTTATTCGACACCCTTCATGTGCCTTTAAATGTGATGATATGGCCTCTTTTTAAGACAAGGACATCGGCTTGGCGTTACGTTGTTGTCTGTTAGGGTTTTTGGCTCTTTATTTAGTGTCGTTAGTGGTGTGTAATGATGGTTATGCTAACGGTAGCAGCGGGGATATGTACGGACATGTCCTCCGGCCGGCGTGTGCCTCTAAACGCTGCTCGAAGAGCTGTCAGGACCCGGGGAACCACAGGCGTTTCTAACTGTGAATGACAGTCATCAGGCCGGATATTTTCTAGTCTATTAGCTTATCCGTGTGTGGTACTGACATGTACCTACGGGCCACCGTTGCAGGAGTAGTTATCCAGGTGTGAGGGTTTTCCGGTCTGCTAACTGGGTCTTATTTTGTTTGTTCCCAGGACCAGGGTGAAAAGAAGGAGAACCCCATGAGAGAGCTCCGCATCCGCAAGCTCTGCCTGAACATCTGTGTGGGTGAAAGTGGCGATAGGCTGACCAGAGCTGCCAAAGTGCTGGAGCAGCTCACTGGCCAGACACCCGTCTTCTCCAAGGGTCAGTGTCCGTCCAGGAGAAACGCCACAGCCGGGAGCCAGGGCCGGTCTTAAACTTTGTTTTTGTCTCATCTGCAGCCCGCTACACTGTGAGATCCTTCGGTATTCGCAGAAATGAAAAGATTGCTGTCCACTGCACCGTCCGTGGAGCCAAAGCAGAGGAGATCCTGGAGAAGGGACTGAAGGTGAGCTACTCTAATGGCCCCTTTTTCCTACCTGAGGATCGAAAACGCCTTAAAACTCAAGTCTGTGACTCTTTGGAAAACATTCAACTCTGAAACTGCCTCAGAGATCAGTTACTTTATCGTGTAATGAGCTTCTTTGGTGTTTGTATGGCTAATTTGACAGGAAAAACAATCTGTGTGCGGCTGCACATGTTCAGGGCTCAGATTTTTTTTTTTACTCTTGCCTTTATCCTGAAGTCTTTCTCTGTTTAAATCTGAGCCAGTGGAAGACATCTTTCTTCTACACGTGTTTTTAAGGCCTCGTCATGGAAATGATGCATAGTAGTTTTGTTTTTAAATGAGACGTGCAGAATACAGACATTTTGAAGACATCCTAAAAAGTTTTAGGGGTTTGTGGTTTAAAGGTCATTTGCTTTTCTAAAACACTTTTTCCTCTGCTCCTCTTCCAGGTCAGAGAGTATGAACTGAGAAAGAACAACTTCTCTGACACTGGGAACTTCGGCTTCGGCATCCAGGAGCACATCGATCTGGGCATCAAGTACGACCCCAGCATCGGCATCTACGGGCTGGACTTCTACGTGGTAAGCGTCTCCTTTGGGGTGACGGGGATCAAAATAAAGGCAGAAAATGCTCAGCTGTCCAAACCTTGAGCCTATTGTGTAATATTAAAGGTTCTGAAGGAGTCTGTTTTTTGTTTTCTGATTAGTAAGTTTCCTTTTTATTCCGTACTGAAAACGGTCACCGTTCCCTCATTTCCGTACAATTTAGTAAATAAACATATCAGCTGGCTTTGATGTTTAAGTACATTTACATTTTTTTAAAGTCTTAATACTTTCATATTTGTGTTTAACTTCATAGTCCCAAAAACGAAATATTTAAAAATGTTTCCCTCTTAAATGCTTCACTTCTTTAACTTTTTCAGGTTTGAATATTCATATAAAATATGAATGTGTTGGGGGAATTTAATTTTGTTCATAGAACTGCTGTCCTAATAATTCCCTGGACTGGCTCCACTGATCAGCAGTCCCTCTGATTTTCCTCCATTTTTACTGAAGGAAAACAGGAAAAAGGTGTATTTTGATCCATGCTTTGATGGGGAAAAGTGGCGCCATCTGATGGATGAACAGATTAAAGCTGAACGTGAAGGAATGAACAGGTTTATTGTAAGATAATAGAGGGATTAAATGAGCTTTTTCAGTTTTATTTTTTCAACAGGACTTAGGATAGTTTGGAGCAAACAACTCAGTTTGAGTGGCGTCTTCAAAGCTGATGCCACAGTCACACAATTTTAAAAGTTTCCGCCCCATCCAGCGTAGATTTCTCTCTTTCTCTCAAACCTTTACTGTGGTTTTCCCGTCATAAATGGATCTTTCTCTCCGACCTGCCCCTGCAGGTTCTGGGCAGACCCGGCTTCAGCATCGCCGACAAAAAACGGAAAAGAGGCCGCATCGGTTTCAGGCACCGCATCCGCAAAGAGGAGGCCATGCGCTGGTTCCAGCAGAAAGTGAGTCAGCCTTTTCCAGGAGAACCAGTGGTTTAACCCCTCAGAGGGGGGGGGGGCGGAGTATGTGAACAAACCTTAAGGGTGCCTGGCCTCTCAGTGGGAATGTACTACAGGAATAGATTTTGTTAGAAACAGCTGGAATAGTTAATTTTCCACCATAAACTCGATTGGGAGGAGGCTCAGTCAAAGTGGTCGGGTATGAAACGCCTAAGCTGCCATTATTAAAATGGTATATTAAGATTCAGGTGAAAAATAAGTCATGTCACACAATAAAATGAAAGAGAATAATTTAATAGAATATTAATATGACATTTTTCAAACTTTAATTAGGGATCATTTATGTACTTGTCACCCTATTTAAGTTTTTTAGTTGATGTAAAAATAAAAAAAAACTTCTGTAAAAAAAATGTAGAAATTGTATTTAATATGCTATAGACTTATATATTTTAATAGTTAATTATAACAGAGTTGTTGTGCATATAGGTCTATATGATAAAGTATTGATGTTGTTTTGTGGCAGTATTGTTGCTCCAGAGCTCTGACTTTAAGAGCTGTTTGTTTTAAACTTCTGCTATCAGATTTGCTGGATTTTTACTGAACATTTTGTCTGAGACATGTGATCCTTTTATTTAAACCCCACTTAATCTGAACCCTTTGTGCTCTGTTTCAGTACGACGGCATCATCCTGCCCGGCAAGTAAAGGAACGCCTCTTTTTCTTGTTTGTAACAAAGTAATAAAAAAGAAAAAAAGAAGAAACTGTTCTGGTCTTTTAATATAACTACTGGGTCTTTCTCTATACCATGATCCAGAGGTGGATGAGATTAAAGTGTCAGAGTTGGGGTTAGTTCAGAGATCTGATCTGTGAAGGATTAGATGTGAGAAGAAAAGAGCAGAATTGGTCAGATTGTTTTATTCGGTGAAACTCCACAGAAACCGTTTAGAACAGAAATTCAAACTCAAACTCCTCCAAGAGTTTCACCAATTGTGTTTTAGATTAAATAAGTCACATTTTCAGGAAAATTACCTGGATTTTATTTTTTTTCTAATTTTATAAATCTTTCCGGTGAATCTTTAAACCCTCTAAATGAGGGCATGTTTACATTTATGTATTGTTCCTACTTTTCTTATTCCTCTAACACCCTTGCACTTATAAAACGTACATTTGAAGCTCTACATTTATGGTTTCTCAGTTATTTTAGTCACAGTTTTGACGCTGTTTCCCACATTAAAGAAGTTAATCAAACCCAGGCGGTTTGGATACGTTCAGCTGGAACTTTCTGGCCTCACAAATCGACACTATCGAGTGCCGCGCACGTCTGTGCGCTTTAACCGGCTCGTCTGCAAACCGCCTCCATCACATCACCGCCCTTCCCTCCACCCTTCCTCATCCTCCACCTGCTCACCCACCTTTGCTCCATCTATTTGAAATCCCTCTGAAACCTCCTTCCTGGACCTCGCGGGCTCCTTCCCTCCTGAAAACCAGCTCAGATCAATCGCCCCTTTTTATGGGGGGCTCTGCACCTGCTGCGCCTCATTTCTAATTGGGTCCTTTTTTTATTCTGCAGACTTGTGGAAAGCATCGACTCTGACAGATCCAGACACTTCCTGCCTGTTAAAGCTCAATAAGCAAGTCACAAATGTATAAATAGGTTAAGGATCCTCTTAAATGTGCTCTTTTTTTTTAGCCTTTCTAGCTCAGCTTTAAGGATATGTACTGTTTGTGTTTACAGCTGTTTTTTTTTAACATGTTTGCATCCCTTTTTTTTGGTGTAAACTGAGATAATTTTGTAAAATGAGGGTTTTCTTTGCGTTGCTGCCGGCGTCCGTCTGCTGAGCAGAAAAAGACAGGATCCAGATGTGGTCCAGAGGTGGAGCCGCCGCCCCTAGGCGCTGGCGGGCTGCGGCGGGGGGGCGCTGCCCTCGGGGCCCCGGCCGTTCTGGGGCGGCTCCTCGGGGCCGCGGGTGTTGCGGTGCTGCTGGCGGCGCGGCGCCTGGCGCGGCGGCAGCGGCAGGGCGCAGCAGGACACGCCCACCGTGGGCTCCGGCAGGTCGCCGGCGCGGGCCCAGCTGTCGGTGGCCGGGTCGTAGGTCTGCACCGCCGCCTTGTAGCGCTTCTCCGCCTCGTTCCAGCCGCCCAGCAGGTAGAGCCGGTCGGCCAGCGGCGCCAGGCCGGCCGTGCTCACGCCCAGCGGCAGCGGCGCCGCGCGGCTCCAGGCGCCGCTCTCCGGGCAGAACACCTCCACCGACAGCACGTCCACCCTCTCCCCGGCCGGCCCCAGCTGGCTGCCCCCCACCACGAACACGCGGCCGCCAAGGGCGGCGGAGCAGTGCCAGCCGCGGGGCGTCTCCATGGCGGCGCGCTCGCTCCAGCTGTCGCTCTCCACGCTGTAGCACGCCACCGAGCGCGAGTACGCGCAGTTGATGTAGCCGCCGGTGACCAGGATGTCCCCGGAGGGCAGCGTGGCGCTGGAGTGGCAGCAGCGCGGCGCCTCCATGGGGGCGCGCAGCTGCCAGCTGTTGGAGGAGGGCAGGTAGCTCTCGGTGGTGGCCAGCAGGCCCTCCACGTTGCGCCCGCCGATGGCGAACAGCCGGCCGCCGCTGGCCGCCAGCGAGAAGTGGGTACGGCGCTGCCGCATGCTGGCCAGGTGGAGCCAGGTGTTGAAACGGGGGTCGTACCTGGGGGAGGCACAGGGAGGGAGAGTGGTCACTTCAACATCTGGTTGAGACGTCAGTTTGTAGTAAGCAAAGCCCAACAATATTTCTCTGCTTGGTTTGTTTCCTGAACTCGTTTTAACCAAACGAAGAAGCAGTGAACTGGGGTTCGACCTCTTTTCAGCCATAATGGCCGACAGGACAGGGAGGGGGGTCGTCCCGCTGGGCTCTGATCCTGAATTAAAGGTCCCCTCACCCTTGTTTCTGGGCCTGGATCTGAAAACATCAGGTCTGGTGACCTGAGATATGGAATAAACAGGAACCGGCCCACTCAGGGCCTTACAGCCTGTTCCAGAAGGAACCGGGGACCGGTCAGGAGTCCAGCTGGCCCGTTCTGGTCCAAAGGTTGGCTGTGGACCACACGGACCCCCAGCAGGCCAAAAAGCAGGAATGACTTCCTGGAAGCCTTTGCTATGGGGACATAGTTGAACCCCTCAAACTAAAATCTACTATTAAGCCCTGAGCTGTTCTCTCTGGGCCGGTTCTGGCCGGTCCTGAGCGGCCCGGTTCTGTCGTCGGACCTGCTGAGGGTGCTGACGGCATGCTTGGCCTGGTTCCTGGCGTCGTTCTGGTCCTCCCCCCCCGCCACGTACAGGAAGCCGTCCATCACCGCCACGCACTGGTTGAAGCTCTTAGCGGGCAGCTGGGTCAGGTGGCGCCAGGCGGCTCCCCCATCACGGGGGTCCCTCCACAGCACCTGGGGGGCGGAAGAAGATATTGCATGGAGAGAGAGAAGGAGAGGGAGGGAGGGAAGGAGAGAGAGGGAGGGGGGATGGATGGAGAGTTGGGGGGGATAGAAAGAGGGATGGATGGAGAGAGAGGGAGGGAGGAGAGAGAGAGAGAGGGATGAGAAAGAGGGAGGGAGATGGGGAGGGAGAGGGGGGAGAAAGAGATAGATAGATAGATAGATAGATAGATAGATAGATAGATAGATAGA
>JABUIW010000021.1:149142-162008 GCA_013363375.1 Menidia beryllina
GCGGAAAATTAAATAAACAGCAACTTTAACACAAAGTCAAATCAAAACTGTTTGAAACTGAAGCAGGAAAATGTATTTATTTGGCATTTTGCACAATTATTTTTGCATAAATGAGTTCGTTATTCAATCTTAGTGGCTCAAACATCACATAAAGTCATTTGTTTAAATATTTTTCATAAAACATAAAGAAAGTCGGATATTTAGCTCATAATCATCGTGTTCCTGTTAGTAGTTTGGGCTCAGATCACAGGTAGATATCCTGACTTAATTCCCATGATCCTCCACCTTCAACCTCTGCGTTTCCAGGGCGACCACGAGCCCCAAAGGACTCTCCGTCCAAAGAGGAGGAGGAGGACTTCGAGACCCCCACCATGTCCTTCGAGTCCTTCCTCACCTACGACGCCCCGACGTCGGTCAGGAAGAAGAAGAAGCCCAACACGCCGGCGCCGGCGCCCCACGGCCGGCCGGCTCACTCCGCCTCCACGCCGTCGTCCCGCCAGCCCCCCGCCTCCACGCCCGCCTCCTCCTCCTCCAAAGCCAGCAAAGCCAACGGGGCTCAGAGCGCCAAGAGGCCTCGCTCGGGCTCCAGCTCGTCGGCCGCCGGCCCCACGCCCGAAAAACGCAAGAGGGTGAGAACCAGAGCAGCACCGAGCCGCAGCCTGCGGGCTTTTGTTGGGCTGGTTTTCCTCATAAGCTGGGTTCAACTCTCTGTTCCAGGTTGTGGAAGCTCTCCCGACTCTTCCGGAAATTCCCCTTCCAGCGATTCAGCCCAACTACAGACCTCTGCCCTCCCCTCCGCTGTCCCCCCAGAGGCGCAAAGGTAGGAAAGCGGTTGGCTGCCTGAGGTTCAGGGGCCTCATTATACCTGACATTTAGGCCCTAAAAACTCTACATTTCCATCGATTTGGCCTCCAGTTAATCCTGTTTGTGTCAGTGGGTCCAGACTTCAGCAGATTTCTGCTCTCAGCTCAAAAAGAGTCACAGATTCGGCTGTTTTGGGGACATTTTAGGAGAAAAAATAACTGAATATTTCTATTTTTCTCCGTTTTCTGCAACATGACCAACTCACTGATGTATAATCCCTTTTTTTCAAAAGCAGAGGTCAGTTTAATAAAATGACTCCTCAGTTCTGGGTGGAAAAAAACAGAAATCCTACAGATTTGTTCAGTAGCTGCTCTGTTTCACTCAGAGCCAGAAAGTGGAATCAGTTCAGTTCTTCAGACACTCTCTGAGACTTTAGCACCAGGTTTTAAAGCTGTTTTTAGCTGGTTCTAAACTGGATCAGAGGGGCTGTTATTAACCTGGAGGGTTCTGCTTTGGGTTAAACTGAGAGGTGATCATTTCTCCTACGGAGTGGAACTTGTTACCTTTTGGTAGCTTTTAAATCTGAGCTTTAAACTCATTCACTCAAAAGGGCTTTTTCAGCACCGACACGCTGTAAAGTGACTATATGAATAAATAAATGTTCTTTCAGTTTTCCTTCTCTTTCCTTCTTTCTTGCTTGTGGAACAAAGTGGTGTGTTTATCACCTCTTTCTTCTCCTCCTTTCTGTGCCTTCAGTTCCCGTCTACAACGACGAGGAGGACGCCGGCTTCACAGGGAAGCGCTTCAACTCCAAGATGGTGGTCTACTCGGGGTCCAAGACCGCCTACCTGCCCAAGATGATGACCCTGTATGACCAGTGCATCCGAGTGCTGCAGAACAACATCGACTGTGAGCCTCCGCCTCACGCCGCCGTCTGGGCCCTGGCAGGGCGCCCCCTGCAGGCCCAGCTGACCACAGCCGTCTTTGTCTCCGCAGCCATCGCCGAAGTGGGCGGGGTGCCCTTTGAGATCCTGCAGCCGGTTCTGGAGAGATGCACCCCCGAGCAGCTGTACCGCATCGAGCAGAGCAACCAGGTCAGTGAAGGCCTCCCGACCTGGGCCTCCAGAACCGGGCCTCCGCATCCGGGTCCGGCCCAAAGGCTGCGAGGCTCGGTGTGGTGACAGGAAGCAGAGACGGCCCACTGGGCCCCATTAGAACCAGCAGATGCTTTCCACCAAAAGGAAAGCATCTTTTTTGGGGGGGGGGAATCTCTGCCTCACTGTGATGAATTTAATCTCAGATATCTAATTTGTTCTGATCCAATCACAAGTCTCTTTAGTCCAGAGTGGTCCAGTTCATTTCCAGGCCGTTTCACAGAGAGGGGGGGGGTGGTCTGCTTCCTGAACCCAGACTGGTTTCACAGAGAGGTGGGGGCGGGGCTGATACCTGAAGGCTCTGCCTTTTTCTCTTTTGTCTGGACGTTGGTCCAAAGGACCTACAGAGGGGTTGCTGAGACTCTCTGTCCAGGTGACGAAGTCAAAGGTTACCCTTTATCCTCCTTTACTCTCTGATCTAAAACATCGGGGCTTTGCCCCCGTTAGTTAATTTGGTGTGTAAATCTGGTGATATTTGGCAGAGCCCCCATTAGTTAATTTGGTGTGTAAATCTGGTGATATTTGACTGTCCCCCCCCCTGCCCTCCAGTGTTTCACAGAGGATTCGGACGAGCTGTGGATGCGTCACTGCCAGCGCGACTTCAAGCGCGAGTCCCCTCAGGAGTACGAGTCGTGGAGGGAGATGTACCTGAGGCTGCACGACGAGCGCGAGGAGCGGCTGAGGCTGCTGACCCAGAACATCACCTCCGCCCACGCCAACAAGCCCAAAGGTGGGACAGAACCCCCCCATGTCCACACCACCCCCAGCATCCAGCTCCTCCCGCTTTCACTGCCTGTGGTGCATTTTTGGTGCCAGAGGAAAGCTGGGACATCTGAGTCTGACCGATTCCAGTGTCATATCTTTCTGTGCATGCAGCATAAATGGGCTCGTTAGCCTCTGATCGTTCCTCATTTAAGCCTCGAAGATAGAAAAAGTCTGATAAACATTAAAATGTCTTCATATAGATGTTTGAAAGGCTTTCACCCGTAAAAGATTCAGCCCCTCAAACACAAAAAAAACCCCAAACGACCCAAATAAGTGGAACAGAACAGAAAAGAGTTGCTGAGTTTTAAATAAATGCATCTGCTCTTAGAAACTGCTTAATTAGACAGTACTGTACAAAACCTGATCCGGGTCACTTCTTTGTTGATCTAAAAAACAGTAAATAATTAAATAACTCCAAAAGTAGTGATCTGACGCCACGCTCGGCCATGAAAAACCCAGATGTCCCAGCTTTCCAATATCTCCTGAACGCAACACTCGAGCTGCTCCTGGCTGCTGGGCAGAGTCTGGACACGTCATGTGACCTGTGACCCTCCCTCTCCTCGGCAGGCCGGCAGGTGAAGATGGCGTTCGTGAACTCGGCAGCCAAGCCGCCTCGCGACGTGCGGCGCCGGCAGGAGCGCTTTGGCACCACCAGCGGTTTGGCCACGCCCCCCGCCGCCTCGCCCATCAAGTGAGTTCAGGCCGTCTGAGCCCCTGTTTTCTAGGAGCGCTCCCCGGGAGCCGGTTCCCAGCAGAGTTCCTCAGTGTTTTGTTCAAATGGCAGCGTTGGGTTTTCCTCCTCTGCTCCGTTTCCTGTTCGATTTCCTCCAAACGAAGGCAGCCCGCTCGGAAAAGCTGCATTGAAAATTAAAAGAGGCGACCAGTGGCCTGACCTCTAACCGGGCGTGCCTCAGAGACTTGGGGTTCCTCTCAGACATTTGATTGACCTCCATATCTTTTTCGTTAGCCGTGCGCATGCAGAGCTAAATGAAAAGGCAAAAACATTTTAAAGGCTTTAATGGGATCATTTTCTACTCTGTAAGAGTCGACCGAAAATGTGTAATAACATGTTGCTGCTCACTTCTTCAGATTTTTTTTTAACACTTCCTTGTTATTTTTTTTTTTTAAAGAGAAAAATAGACAAATGTGAGGAATAGAAGAATAAAAAGGGAAAAAAAGGGAAGCAAACATGAGCATCAGGAGGAAAAGAGCTGAGTTCTGCCATGTCTCCACAGCTTGCCTTCTTGTTGTTGTTCTATATTTGTCGTATGAAACTCACTTCTTCTTATTCATCTAACCAGATTTCTCTCTCACTCTCCGCCTGGTGAAACTCGTGTCTTTGCTCTTTTCTTTTCTTGGTTACCGTTGGTAACCATGGAATAACGTTGGCTGGCTTGTTTGGACACACTGAGGTTCACGAGGCGCTTTGACCATATTTGGCTAAATGTGGGCGGGGCCTCAGCTGGGCAGCCATCTGCTTGTCTTTGCCCGATGTTCACTTTTAGTTTAGATCATGCGCACCGTTTTATAGAATAATGTTTTTAAAAGACTGTTTTATGAAACGTTTTAAAGAAGAGTGTTTTCTAAAAGTTCTGTTCTAAAATAGAGTTTCATAAGATAATGCTTTATAAAAGAGTGTTTAATAGAAGAGTCTTTTAAGCTCTTTAAAAGAGGTCCCTGACTGGCTCTTCTTTCCTCTGTTTGCTGCAGAATACGACCAGCTACTACAGATTACTCTGGAGAGTCCAGTCGCTCCTCCTCCCAGCTAACGCCCCCTGCAGGCTCATCTCGCTCATCAGCTCTGGCAGGGGGAGGCGGGGGAGGAGGGGTACAACAGGCTGCCCGGGACAAACCACAAGTAAAAAGTAAGTCTGCCGTTTTGCTCTGGCCTCCATCCTCTCCACTCATTTTAAAGATCTTGTTTGAAAGCTAACGCCTCCTCTTTCTGCCCCCCCCCCTCTGCAGAAATCGCCCCTATGATGGCCAAAACTATCAAAGCGTTCAAGAACAGATTCTCCCGTCGGTAGTGTGAAAGAGACTGAATGTATTTTATCGATTCCAGCTGTTTTCAGTTTCACTTTAGCAGTGTTTTCCAGAGACCCTCCCCTCCTCTCTGCCCCCCCCCCCGCAGACGCACACACAGCAAACACCCCAGAAACTGCAGTATTTGGAGGAAAAACGGTCCATAAAAATCCCAGAACGCACACAAAGGCCTCTGGTTATCAGGCAGACGTCTTCAGAGACACAGCTGCACATTTTGGGGGTTTGGAGCCAGAACATCAGCCTGCTGCTTCACAGGCTCCCTCCTGGTCCAGAGGAAGCTTCAGCCCCGTCCGGGTGCTGACTCTGAACCACGTTTGTTTGCCAGAAAGCAGCTGATTTAGCTGGTTCTCCCCCTAAAACGACGCACATCTGCTCCCAGAAGCAGCAGAGCCAGGCCCCAGCTTTGGGCCTCCAGCTGAGAGCAACGCCCTGGACGCCGGGCTGAGCCCCCACTGAAGGTGGAGCTGAGCGCCCCGGCGTTCCCCAGGAAACAGGACACACTTTCAGGCTTCTTTACGCTAGCGTTTAGGCAGCAGCGCCCCCTCTGGTGGCCCCAAACGTCCCTGTGGCCCCTTTGGATGAGTTGCCAGGCTTTTTTCCGCCCCTCACAGCAAAGAAAACGCTTTTCGCAGTGTCAGATTCTCCTTTAAAGGGACAGAAACACTCATTTTGGTTTGAGGAGCAGTCGTTTTTTTGTTTCCCCTCACGACCAGATGACACTACACTGGGAGACCTTCGCATTTCACCCTCGTTTTGTCTCTTCGTCGCATGCGTGATGCACATCACGACAGCCGAGCTGCTTTTAAAAAAAAAAGATATTTAATCATGTTTTTACCTGCTGAGTTTCCCATGAAATCAAACCCACACTGTGGACTTTTTCGAAACCCTCCCGTTGCTTCGGATAATTTTTTCTGCTGTTGAATGTGTGCGATCGCGTTTCGTTCTGCTTCACTGTGACAAACTGCTCGAGTGATGGTCGACGGGTCTGTAAAGGGAGGAAGTTACCGGGACGCTTGCAGCCTCAGTCCACGATCGTGATGAGATGTATTTATTTTCAGTGAAGGGACCTGGTACCCCACACCACCGGCCCCATGAGTAGACGATTAAAAACTGTAATTTTATTAGATTTTAATAAATGTTATATGGTCATTTTTATTAAAATTGACTTTTTCCCTCGAAGACTGTCTGTGGGAATGTTTTTGTGATTTTTAAGTACGAATTCTGCTGAATTCAGGATAAAGGATCAACAGGAAACCACCAAGGATGCTCTCGGGGTTCAAAAATAAGGGTTTATAGGTTTAGGTGGTATAACCAGTTAATTCTTTTTTTTTTTTAAATAACACTGAAAAACTAATTTCCGGGTCGAGTCAAAGGAAGAGACAGGCACGGGTAAGTGTGTGTGGTTTGTTAGGTACTTTGACATAAATTACACATTTTATTATTTAATTACATAAAATACATAAAACTGAGCCTTTGATGTTGATTAAACTTTACTGTGTTTTGGCAAGTGTTTTTGTAAAACATGTCCTCTGTCGTACATATGATGAAAATGTAAACACTTTGCGACACTATCAATGATTGACGGCACAGGATGCGAGCCAATCGGAGAAGAGATCACATGTGTTTTGTTCTGCTTGGAAAAAAGTTACATTATCGTTACAAACACTTCCGGTGACACACGTGCTCTTTCGAAATAAAACGTTTCCATCTTTCTCTGTCGCTTTATGCTAGCTTTGATGTGTATTATCTGTGATAGTTTTATGCAAAAAAAAATTATACGAAGAGGAAACATAAAAAGAAACCTCCAATACTTTACTCCCAGACTTAAAATCCAAACTCCAAACCTACATGTTCCCTATGATTTGATTTATTGTGTGTAATTTATTCTGATGTTTTATTTTTTTGTTTTATGATCACTTTGACTATTATTGTATGTGTTGTATAGTTTTCAACCAATGTATGGTGACTTAAGAGTCCAGAGAAGTGCCTATAAACATTATCTTTATCTCATTATTATTATTATTACTATTACTATTATTATTATCAGAATGAAAGAGTTAAAAAGCAAGAAAGGGATGAAAAAATACAAGAATTAAAGAAACAAGGATTAAGGATTGAAAGAAAGAAAAAGCAGAAATGACAATGAAAACAATGAATGCACAATGTAGTAAGAACATAGGACAGAACAAAAATAAAGAATGAAATAAAATCAAAGACAGAAACAAGAAATTAAAACAAAAAGAAAATAAAGTATGAAAAATATGAGGAAGGAGGAAAAGGTAACGAGGAGTCAGTTGTTTTTTTTAAGCCAAAAATGGATTTTATTTGTGAAAAACGTCACCGGAAGTACGTCAGTGACGTTGTGTCACTTGACGGGAACTAGCTCGCGCTTCGAAGCGAAACTTGCCTATTAGCTCCAACTTCTTTAAACGGTCCAGACAGAGCTGCTTTCTCCCAGTTTGCGTCCACGATGTCGGGTCACGGCCACGGCCACGGGCACGGGCACGGCTGCGGGTGCGAAGGCGAGCACGAGCCCGCGGAGAGGGGCCTGGAGTACGGGCTGTACCGGCGGATCGACCTGGAGAAGCTGCAGTGTCTGAACGAGAGCCGAGAGGGAGACGGAAAGCTGGTGTTCAAACCGTGGGACCAGCGGAACGATAGAGACAAGGTACCCGGGGTGGGGGGCCTCTCCCCGGGCGTGCATCCAGCTGTGCCCCGCTGAACAGACACGCCGTGGGTCCCCTCACACATGCGGACAAAACCATAGTTGAGCTTTAATCTGTGCAGAGCCAAACTCTCAGGTCCTGTTGCACTTCAGATGTGCTGATTCATGATCAGTTACTGATTCTGAGCAGGTGCTTTTGTCTCGGGGCCCAGACGGCGGCAGGTCCCTGCAGCAACTGCGACAAAGAAACCACCAAAGGACCCCAAACGTACTATTGTTACCACGATTTTCCAGACAATATCAGCAGGACCTCATTGAAAATATCAGAAACTTAAAAAATGAATGGAAAACAATCGGTGGGATTTGAAAGAGATTGAAAATGGGAGAAAAGAGGACATATAAATCAGTTTATATGGGCAGTGAAGACACCTCTGCCGATTAAACCGACTGTACAAAAAGCAGAAAATACAAAAAGAGATGAAAATCAGGCTCAAATGACAGAAAAAGTTTTACATAAAAGAGATCACCTTAAAAACTCCCCCCTGAACAGCTTTAAGTGATAGAAATGTGATCCAGTGGAGCTCAGGTGGGACGCCAAGTGGCTGAAAAGGGAAAATGTGCTTGTTTATCGTCTGTATGATGATTCTTAACCAATCAAATCACAGAGAAATCCTGTTTTCTTCTCTTAGTTTGTGGAGAGCGATGCAGATGAAGAGCTGCTTTTCAACATCCCGTAAGTACTGAAATCATCAGATACAGATCTACAGTGAACGCACCGTGTCCTATTCCTTCAGTTATATTTGGTTAAAAGAGTTCAGATGGAGAGTGTTTTTAAAGAGCCAAATAAAATGGATTAAACCAAGTCCACAGATTGTTTGCAGGCAAAAAAAAAATACAAAGAGACGATGCAGGAGTGAGAGAGAGAAAATAAAAGAGTGGAATTTAACTTGGACGGGTTGATAGTGTGAGATCACAGCCTTAAGAATCCCAAAACAGAATTTAAAGAGTTGTCTGCCGTCTGTTTGTGGAAATATCAGGTGGGATTAAAGACCCATGTCACCCCAGAAAGGCCCTTTCCAGACAGAAAATCTTCAGGTCTTGGACAGATTATTCTTTTAAGGCTCTTTTGTTCAGCCTGTTTGAGTTTAAATGCAGTTTTCAGTCTGTTTTTGTCAAATCCAGGTCAAATCAAACAGAGAAAACATTTGAGGTGAGGCAGAAACTACTAAAACTGGGTCAAAACTTGCCAAATTCATGTTAGAAAATGGAAAGAGGGCATCTGTCGTCTACCAGGAGGAAACGAGGGGGAAAAAACCTGAAGGATGATGATCGGTGGCAGTAGAACAGCAGCAGAGCAGTTTGTTAGTGACAGAAAGAGCGTTTCCACACACGGTGAGAAGGGACTGGAGGACTGGGACTGAACAGCCAGAAGAAAACCACAGATCAGTGAGGCTGACAGCAGCAAAATATCCTGCTCTGAGCATGAAGGAGCTCGGAGCAGAACGAGGTCCAGGCAGACCTGAGAGGCTGTGACCCCTTTGAGGCCTAGCTGTAGTTTTCAGATCCTTCCAGAGGCTGGTTTGGATCCACAAGAGTGGGCTGTTATCACTGGTTCACATGAGCTCAGCTCCACTGTGTGTGCAGAAAGCCATCAGTCAGCCAAACTCGGCTGCTCCTCGTCCTATTTCCGTTTTACTTTGCAGCTTGGCTTCTGTGAGCAAACCAACCCTAATCTGTGTGTCACATCTCTTTCAGTTTCACCGGCAGCGTGAAGCTGAAAAGCATCATCGTCTCTGGAGAGGACGACGACTCGCATCCAGCCGAGATACGACTGTGAGTGCCTGGGAAAAAGCCGACAAGTGTCCGGGTTCACGGCTGGAAAGCAGACCCCCAAAGGCTGCAAACGAGCCCCCAAAAAGCTACAAACGAGTCCCCAAAAAGCTACAAACGAGTCCCCAAAAAAGCTACAAAGCAGCACCCCAAAAAGCTGCAAACGGGTCCCCCAAAACCTGCAAACGAGCCCCCTAAAAGACGGTTTAGGAGCTTCTGCTTTAGAACAGAAAAGAGACCCAGTTCTGAACATCTGAACATCTCATTTCAGTCTTTTCCTTAACGTCAGGGCCTTTCTTCTGTCTTATGCCTCATAAACACCAATTGATCCTCCCACTTCTGTTTTCAGCTACAAGAACATCCCTCAGATGTCGTTTGACGACACCGGCAGGGAGCCCGAGCAGGCGTTCAGGCTCAACCGAGACCCCACGGCTGAGCTGGAGTACCCGACAAAGTAAGAGCCCAAATGAAAGGCCCCCTCTGAATGTGGTCTGGGTGCATTAAGGCAGGTTTATTTTACAGCACATTTAGAGTTGAAGACCATTCAAAGTGCTTTACAAAGAAGTTAAAAGCAAAAAAACTACAAATCAAGAATGAATAACAATAAGTATAACAAAAACAATCATTGATTAATTACATTCAAAGTGAAGCATGCATATAAAATACATTCAGTTAAACAGATGTTTTAAGCCTGGATATAAACACTCAGAGCTGAGTTCTGTGTCTCTCCTCTTCAGGAAGACTGATCCAGATTTTAGGAGGATAAAACTGAAATGAAACCTCTCCTGGTTTGGTTCTGGTTCTGGGCCCCGGGAGGAGACCAGAACCTAGTTCTCAGAGACCAACTGGTCCAGCGATGGACTTCAGACCAAGAAGAGACTTATTTTAAAGTCTTTTCTCTGAGTGACAGGAAGCCAGAGCAGACACCTGAGAACTAGACTGATGTGGTCCTGTTTCCTGGTTCTGAACTGGACTGATGTGGTCCTGTTTCCTGGTTCTGAACTGGATTGATGGGGTCCTGTTTCCTGGTTCTGCTCAGAACCGGAGCAGCTGTTTCTGGATGCTCTGGATCACAGCTGGATCAGAGCCCAGTGAGCAGCTGTTCCTGCAGTTTAAGCTGCACGGATCAGTCTTTCTGGGTCTGGTTTGGACTCTGGTCCTCTGACTCTGGCGTTACTGAAGCTGGAGCCTCTCCTCCTCTGTTGCTGTGTGCAGGGTGGCCCGTTTCTCCAGCGTCAACCACCTCTCCATCCACATCTCCAAGAACTTTGGAGCAGAGAGCACCCGGGTGTACTACATCGGCCTCAGAGGGGAGTACTCAGAGGTAAGTCTGAGCCACATCTGTCCCAGAGCTTGCACAGATCCAGCTGTTTCCTTCTGTCCTGCCTTCAGTTCTAGCTGAATCTGACCGAGTGTTGTTCTCAGGCTCACAGGCACGAGGTGACCATCTGCAACTATGAGGCGGCCGCGAACCCCGCTGACCACCGGGTGGAGAGCATCATCCCACAGACCAACTTCATCTCCTGAAGGCCTGGGGGGGCGGAGGGGGAGGAGGGGTTTCAGTGGCGTCTGTCGGCTGTCAGAAGGTCAAAGACGACCGTCGCCGCTTGCAGGCGGCGCGGCCGAGCTCCACCCGGAGCGAGCGTGAAACCTGAGCCCAGGGCTTGCAGAGCAGTGTGAAGGCTTAATGCTGGTGAAGCTTTCAACAATAAAGGCGTCAAACGTTTGCCGCTGGCGTGAAGCTTGCTGCTGAATAAAAGCATCATACAATGAAATGACTTGCTGGTGCCGAGCAAAGAAAAACTGACGATGGTTTTGCTTCCACATATGATTTGCGAATTGACCCGAAGCCGTTTTTGAAGCTTTAATGAATAAAAAGTTCAAAACAACAAACAGCCTCAAGTGAAGTGTTTTTGCTGCTTCTTCTCTGATTTTTTTTTCTGTTTTTCTGTTTTTGCTGCTACGAAAGCCTTTGATGCAAACCACATTGAGGGTAATTCCCACAATTCCATGAGTACAAAATAATGTATTTTTTACTTACAGACATTTGCATTTGTGACAGATATTCTTCTAATGTAGCTGAAGCTTGAGAAACCAACTATAAGGGGAGAAATATTAAGATGATGTATAGTATCTTCTCTGATACATCATACTGGAGTACTATTACTTCCCCTTTGGATATTGCTATTCTATTGCTGAATTAAATTATAAAAGAGGGTCCATGTCAGTGGTAAAATTACAAATGAAAATTGATTAAGATAATCTATGATAGTATATATAAATTCAAATATAGAAGAAAATAGGAAAATATTTAATAAATTGTATTTAGTTTAAATGTTGACATTACATTTCCTCATCAAATTCCATCTGTTTTTCTTCTGCACGGATTATGTAAAAAACAATTTCCCCTTTAATCGTTTAATGGATCATTTTGATCTCTATGAAAACAAAAACAATGAAAAATATCATAATCCGAAAGGGGGCGGGGCGTTGCTGTGCGATGACGTCCCACCGCTGTGGCTCCGCCCCCTGCTTGTGTGCGGCGAGTAGCGGAAGTTCCGCCCCGTCGTGAACTGGGACAGCAAGCGGTGAGTCCATGAATTTGTATTAGTAATCGGGCCGCGGATGTAATTTTAAACCTGTTATTGTGGCCCAAACTAAACGTTATCGAGGTACCGTATTGGTAAAGGGGTTTTCCAAAAAACGGCCGTTGTTTCGCTGGGAAATTTGAATTGTAACGGTCGCCTGAGGTGGACGGAGAGACACCGGCAGAGGACAATACAGTTACGACGTTAGCTAGTAGCGTCCCTTTCAGCCCCCAGTTACCGTGTAGATGTGTGTGTTGGGCAGCTAAAGCGGGATTAAAGGCGAATGTGAGCGTCGGGAGTCGGGCGAAGTGTGTTTTTGGGGCAGCAGAGGCTTTGTAGCACCGAATGCCCCCACCATCACCGCGCGTCGTTAAGCTCCAACCATTCATTGTCTGCCTCTCACTCGACATCCGCACCACCAGCCTCCAATGACGGATTTGATTATTTAACGAAAATGATATCAGACTGACGGCGTGAGTTTTCCTGTTTGAGCGGGCGTCATCAGGTGGAGATGTAATGCCCATCGGCCGCCTGCCTCGGGCCGCAGGAGCCGGACTGTCGGGAGGGGGGGGGGGGGGGCTGTCACTCAGGGGCGCCTATTTTCCTGTGGTTTGCCGGCCATCCATGGCCACAGAGCAGCGATCTGAGTGCGGCAGCCTGGTGTTTTTTTTTTACCTCTTTCATCCACACTGACTGCAGCACTCCCCTGATTTGCGCCCCTCTTAAACGTAATTGAAGTCACGCAGGATGGAGACTCCTGATGTGCTCTTAAACAGACGCGATTTTCTGTCTTTTTGCTTTTTTTAGTCCCCAATTTTCCAGCTGTGTTATTGACTTAACATTAAGTCAGTCATCTGACGGCAATGGAAAACGTTTCTGTGAGTGCTTTCATGCTGATCTGCCACAAAAGGGACTTACTGGCAGCTTTTGACCTCAGAAAAACATCAAAAGGTGAAAAACTTTCAGAGCGTTTTCAAGTCACCTTAATTTCACCTCCAACATTTAAATGTACTAAAT